>JAPYZD010003805.1:0-12350 GCA_030522725.1 Ichneumoninae sp. B BG-2022a
ATAAAAATCTGAAAAAAATCAAGCATATGGAAGATGCTGATAAGATTGTTCGTCCATAATAATGATCCCAAAATGTTATTCGTTTCCTTTATGTCAAAACTAGTTTACAATCGTAATTTTCAAGTATTAGATAAAATTCCGAAAAAATTCATACGTATTCAGAAAAATTAACAAATCATTTTCATAATAAAAAAAATTTGGTTGCCAGGTAATTTGTTGCACAATTTTTTTTTCAGTAATTTGTTATGAACATTCTGAAATTATTATTATGCACAAACAATCTTCTCTGCACGTTTTATATGCTAGCATTTTTTCAGATTTTTTTCTCATCGAGAAGTGTTTGTAATCTTTGTCTTTTTTCTCTCAAACTTAGGCAGTGTCAGTCATTGTGCTAGTACTACCTTAAGTGGTGGTGCAGCACATGAATTGAGTCTATACGCGATACTTGCTTGAATCAAAAAAAGAATTTACCCAGAAAAAAATTAATTTTTTGCTCGGTACACCAGAAATAAATTTTTATGTATTTTTAATTACTGCTGTTATCGGCAGTCGAGTTATTTGTTCTCGAGATTTCCCGCATGCGTTCTAGTGATGATAATAATGATACGAGCTCCGGTTGTCGATGATCCGGAAGCGTTTACCAAAAATTACGACAGTTTAGAGACGGCAAAAAAATGGTGAGTTAAGAAAAACAATATGGCTGCCTGAGCAGGTACAGACCCGCACACCCCCTCCCCTGCCGTTACTTCGATAATCGACGAAACTTTCTTGATTTGACGACTAAAAATCTCCAATTTCATTTATTTTGAGAAAAAAGCATTAAGTCAAACGATGAAACCCTCTGTCGATGAATCTGAGAAGATGTCATTGAAAAAATATACAGAAAAACGAGGAAAAAAACATTTCGTTGTCGGCAAGGCGGCCTCGCGGCGTTCGTCGCTGGCGTCGTTTTTCTCATCAAGGATTTTGGGACTAATTACCTGAGGAGATACCTGGATTTCATTTCCAGCGGTTCCGGGAAGGTTCCGAAGTAGGTAGGAACACTTTTTTCACAGAGGACAGGTTTATTTCGACAAGAAACAGGAGGAAACGTACGGAGCTTCGAAGTTGCTGCACATCGGCGTCCAAGATGGCGAAGAAGAGAGTAACGTCGAGCAACTGCCGCGAGCTCCGGAGGACTATGCGCAGGAGCTCCGCGCACTTCTTCTCCAACTTCTCCATCAATCCGATGACTCTTTTTAAATTTTTCGCTCGTACTCTCTTTCTCGAAAGAGAGAGTCTGTAATGCAATTTTGAAGACATTATTTTTAAGAAACAATACATAGAATGACACACACAAGTCCTCAAATCTATAATTTATAAATCATTGATAACTTTTTAAATTAAACAATATTCATTTTAACATTCTTATTATCCATTTTTTAATGGCTGGCTCCCGTGGATCATCCATTACAAAATGAATAATATAAATAATTAATTAATCAATCATTCATGCATTTCTCACACCGAAAAATGTTTCCTCAGACTCATCAGCCGTTGCAATAATTTTTATTACGAACATATAACATTTTAGATAAAAAATTTTCAACAGTCGAAGGCATACGGAAAAATGAAAACGGCCCTGGATGAGCCGTACACGAGCTGCGTCACACAACACACACACACAAACATACCGAGCTCCGCGCGACGATTGCCGCGAAATAGTTAGACGGCGTGAGCCGCAGAAACTCAAAAGTCCTTCGAGTAAATTTTCTCTCCTGTCCGAATAATGTTCCTACGATAATAACGCGCGGTACAATTGGATAGTTGCATCGAACTGTTTTGTAATTAGTGAATATGTCGAAGTTCAGTTTCGGAACTCCGGCCACGACGACAGCCAATCCCAGTTTCGGATTCGGAGCTCCGAAGTGAGTATTAGAGGTTATGTACAGCGCTGCGAGCGATGCGAATAACGTACACGTCAAAGCGGCTATTGCTCAGCTGTCGAAGTAGGAGCGTTTTGACAGAACGTTCGATTTAACGCTGCCAATGTTAATTTTATATTATATATATATTTTTTTTTCCTCAAGGCCGACGACATCCTTGAGTCTAGGAAGTACAACCTTTGGCACTTCCACACCAGCGGCCAGTGGAAGTCTCACCTTTGGAACTCCTGCAGCTGCAGCCGCAGCTCCAGCAGCCAGTGCGCCAGCGCACAATTTTTGTTTCGCAGGTGCAGCGACAACCGCGACTCCTAGTCAATCATCCAATCTCTTGCTGGGCTCGTCGACTGCTACAACTGCTTCGAGTCTCTTCGGAACTCCTGTAGCCTCCTCTGCTGCACCCACTGCGGGTCTCAGTTTTGGAACTTTGTCAACATCAACGGCATTTGGAGTCCCTGCCCGTCCCCCTACTACAGGAGGAGGATTGAATTTTGGAACTCCCGCAACATCCTCGTGTTAGTATTCATAGTGTTATTGATTTGATGAATTTTTGGCAAAGTATTGTTCAGCCTATAAACTGTTAAAATGTTAACATTTTTCACTGGTAACATTTTTTATTGTTAACATTTTTAATTGTTAACATTTTCAACTATTAACATTTTTAATTGATAACATTTTTAACTGTTAAACTGATAAACATTTAAATACTTAAACTTTTAATCTCTTAAAATGCTAAACTGTTAAACTATTTGTACTTTACAGCTTCGTTATTCGGAACGGGAACGGGAGGATTGTTCGGAGCCAAGCCCGCGACGACGGCCGCGCCTGCTAACGCGACTAGTACAAATAAGGGATTGGGTGGTCTAGATGTTTCCCTGAATAACAAAGGTCTCTCCCATGGAAGCAACAGTCCGACCGTCGCCAAGGAAAATCTGATTCCCAACGAACTCACGCAGACGATCGACAGCTTCAAGTAATTTATCCTTAACGGAACCCGGGTTGTCTTTTAAATTTATATTCAATGATTTATCGAACCCGCAGAGATTTCGTGAAGACGCAGAAAGGATTCAGTTCCGACATAGCGCGAGGTTCGGCGCGACCGTTGAATCGCTGTTCGGAGGATACCGCGTCGCTGATGGAAATGCTCACCACTCTGGCCGGTTCGGTTCAACGCGATCGTTCGCTGGCCGACAAACTCAAGCAGGATACCGCCAAGGCTCTTCAGAACGCCGAAATTGCGCAGAGAACACACGACACTCCGGCCGGATTGCAGTACGAGAACAACGCGCCTCTGCACTTCTTCATGGAACTCGCCGAATCTTTCGAGCACGAAATTATGCTGTTCAGGTCGCAGATCGAGGCCACGGAGAAGCATATCCAGACTATGATGGCACCGAGGGCGCTCACGCCTCAAGGTCGACGATAAAAATTCATTACGCACAGCTGTTTTTCTTATGATAAAACTTCGTCTCGTAACGATGTTTTTTTTTTCATTTGCAGAATTAACCGCAGCTATGAGCAAAATTCACGAATCTTTGGTCGCCGTTGCTGGAAGGTTGCAGGGGGTTCATTCTAAAGTTCAACAACAGAAGGAGCAGTATTTGAACTTCCGAAAATATGTTCTGAAGGACAGTACGAATGTATTTGAGGATGTTAGCAAAATAAACGGGAAGAGCGGACGCTCCAGCATCGGTAGAATCACCAGCGGTCCTACGCCCTTCGGACCAGGTACTTCGCACGCATTTTTTCGACAAGATGTCTGAGAAATCCTAATATTTTTATGAGAGAGCCAATATTTAAGGGAAATCGTACATCGTTTCAGGAAACAAGAGTTTTCTCTCGTCGACGGCGATAACCACGGGGCGGCCACCCAGCTACGGTACTCAGAATCCTTTAGGTAAATACACACGAAAGTGAGACTGAATCGAAAGTAAAAAAAATCCTGTAATTACGCATATATGAACTGGTGAAACTCTTGTACGAGTCTCTTCGATAGTCTCGTAATATTTTTCTATCCATGTGTATACCTTACGTCAGTATGCCTGTTCCATAAAAGTGTCCTACGTTCAGGTCTTGCGTGGATCTAGCGTGAGGTAGAGAACACTAACATAAGTAGCAACGCCAATGAGCCGTATAAAAAATTAATCTGGAGTACGGATTAACCGTATAAAAAATGAAAACAAAAATTTATTGAGCAAGCTTCTTAATTTTTTTTTCTTCAACAATGTTTATCGTGTAGATTTGGCTTATTATTTCTTTGGCAAGTTTTCTTATGTTCGCTCCGCGCCGATATTTGCGCTCCGCCCGCGATCTCCCGATAGATTAATATTAGCCCGACAATGAGTTTTTTTTCTCGTCCCACGTCAAATTTGATATTCGTTTTGGTTTTCCAGGGGAAAAGTAATTGCAGTATTGTAACTATAGAGGTATTGAAAAAAACAAAAAATTTATAATAGTTCAATTTAATTAAAAATATGTGTTTGTCCAGCTGTTGGGAGAGGTATCACATGAGGGCTTACGGAAATCTGACGAATCACCTAGCAATATCATCAATTCCATGTGATCGAATCTGCTACGAGAGCCATGTGACTAATTTTTGTCGGAGAGCCTGAGGCTCATTAAAATTCATAAAACACCGTAGTCCCAGATCTCTCTTATACTTTCCACACATTTGCAAAAAAAAATAGTACCTAATCGCATCATTTATCGTTTGGGCTTTTTTCTCTCGTTCCCTTCGTGTGCTTTTTTAGTCGCAATTTTTTTCAAGCTTGTTGCGGCTGACTGCTTCGGCGATGGCAAGCGTGCGCCTCGATAGTAACAATAACTGTAAGGTCACTGGTCTTGTTCTATTAACACGATATACCTGTGTTGCTTTGGGTTTTTTTTACGATCTACACAGTAACGAGAAAGATGGTACGAATAGCACATTGTTTTCTTGGCTCGTATCGTTGTCGTGCTCTCTGTTACTGTGGATCGAAGCTGGTAGGCTGAGACGATCGAACGTTGCGAATTTGGGTAAAATGTATTTCGATGTTCTCTTTCTTTCAGCTTGGGGAAACTCGACCCCGGTACCGTCGGCTACTAATATCACAATCGGGGCGTCTATGAAACCCCCGACGGCGAGCCTGAACTTCAATCCGCCTATTAATCTGACCGCTCCACTGTCGACGGGCGATTCTAACTCTAGTTTTCAGCTTCAAAAACCACCGGTCGGCAATAAACGAGGAAAACACTGACACAGGCATACGCCCTGCTAGATTGTCAAGTACGTCGAAATCCGGAGCGCGAGTATTCGCCTCGGCAGCAAAACTCACGACCGGTGCGGCACAACAGCGGCCTTAATAAAAATAACAAAACACATCGATTGCGAAGACTTCGAGGCAAAAATAACGTGGCACACGAGGGTGATTTTTTTTACCGAATCGAACTATCAATGTCTCGAATTTTTTTTTTCTTCGGCAATCGGAGCTAGGCATGTGCGTGTGCGAGACCTCGCAGCGCGATTTCATGCGAGGACGAGAATCGCAGATTGTCGACGGCGCCGAGCACCCATTATCGATGCTCGATATTTCGCGTTCGATCCACTCGACGACTGTTCGCGAGTTTTGAATCATCGGGATCAACGCGATTTAAACAACCAATCACGATTATGTAATTATGAAATAAATAACATTTTTGTCATCGTTGATTTTCGTTCTTGATGCTCCCTGTATCGTCGAGGTTCGTCTTACTATGGAAGGGCTTTTTTTTCATTTTCTTCGATCGTAAGTTCGTTAAATAATACTGCTTTTTAACAAATATCGAATATATTGCGTTATCGAATACCGCGTTTAATTACATACGATATTACTTCCCTACTTAAGGTTCGTTACGATCGGTAGTAAAATGTTTTTCGGGAGAAAAAGACGCGAAAGCTATTCGTTGCCCACATTTCGTCGGTCAATTTCTATCGAAGAGCTTTTTTTTTCTTCGATCGTAAACTCGTTAAGTGACGCTCAGTTTTAACAAATATCGTATAGATATATATTGCGTTATCGAATACTGCGTTTAATTACATAAGATATTATTTCCCTATTTAAGCTTTGTTACGATCGGTAGAAAAATGTTTTTAGAAAAAAGGCCCAAAGCTACTCGATCAGATGGCACCGACTTGCAGTATCGGTATCAACAGTCTAAATGCGTCTTGGATGTAAGAGCTCGCATTGGCAGCCTGAAAGAAAAGAACGATCACAATTAAACAATCACTCAATCGTTTCTAAATCCGATCAAAAAACGATCGTAAATTTGTGAACTCACTTCAAGAAAAATCGTCGTTATGTCGACTTTGCTGTCGGACTTTTCCGTGTTCTTTATACGATCGTTGAGCCAATTCGAGAACGAGTTTGCGGCAATGCCGATTTGTCCAGAAAGTATTCGCGTCAGCTGTACCAGGGCGTCGGCCTCGTTAACGGTGCTGCGACGTTCCTTTATCAACAGCAGTTCGGCAGTTTTGTGAAATCTCTCGACGGAGAACGCGGTGAAACGCGCCAGCGTCGATATGGCGCGCTGAAATACCTCGCGCTCCGAGACGATGGAATCCGCTGACGATACTTCCGCGAGGTACGTCCTCGTGTCCTTCCAGATCTGATATAATTTAAAAATGGTTAATTTACAAGCTGTAATCTCAATTTAGAAGGTAGTATAGGCTGTTAAAAAAATTGTAAATTTAATGTACCGGAAGTTTTTATGCAATAACTGGTACATTAAATTTAATATACAATTGTGATGAAAAATTAATGGACTTTTCCATCGAAATTAAAGTAAATTTTTTAAAACAAAGCATTTCCAATGCGTTGAATTTTTCATCACAATTGTGCGTGAAATTTAATGTAACTTCCAGTACGGCACATTAAATTTCGCAAGAACTTTTTTTGCAGTGTAGATAATTTTTTGTCATCGTACATCGTGAAGTTTTTCGTAGGTAATGGCAACTCCGAGATCCTTGGAGGCGGCTTGAAGCCTCTCCTGCACATTATTTTCGTTGTCCTCCTCCTCGTCCTCGTCGCCGAGGTCGCAGAATTCCTTGACCTCCTCGAGAGTTTCCTGGATGGAAGTCAGATCGTCCGCGTCGAGAGTCATGAGCCTCTGTTGGATCTTGATGTTGCACTGTTTCGACAACATCTCCAGAGCCTCCAGATGAACGAGACCCTGATAATCGTCGAAGAGACTCTCGAAATGAACCTTTCTCGACAATTGCTTCTCCTCGAGAGTCTTCTCCTCAACTTCGGCTTTCTCCTTCGCCTCGCGCAACATCTGCGAGAGGATCGGCTTGTCGCCCTCGTTCATGAAAAACGCTCGTTTCTTCTTCAGTCCCGGATCGCCCTCCTGCAAAACCTCCATTGTCTTCTTCCCTATAGTTTCGAGAGTTCCCAAACCGCCGGTGATCACCTTCGTTCCCGTTGACTCGACGAGCTTAGTGATCGATGAAACTCCCGAGATGAGGTCGTTGAATCCAAACGATGACTGGATCTCCTGACTACCCGATGATTTATCTTCTGCAAAAAGCATAAATTATCGATTAAAAAGACAATCCCCTCGGCGCATCATTCTCCTCGCTCGTCGAGGCTTGTCGTTTTTTCTTTTGTTTTGTGTTATTTTTTGCATTCCGTATATGCAGACGCTCGAAGCGGAGCCATTGTTGCGTGAATCATCTTCGATACAATCTTAACTCCCCATATTCACAATTAAATGAGTCACGTTGTTAATCTGCCCAATTAGTTTGTCCTACATCGTTAGGAATTTGCGTTTTACAATAAGCGTATATTATCAAGGCTGACCAGTGTCTGTTCCCGGTCGTCGAGTGTATGTCAGAGAGATGAGAGATGAGTTAACAAATGTTGTTTCATTTGTATCTCAGGAACGTTTGAGTGGTTGAGGAACGTATTTCGACCGTGATAATTTAAGAACTACCACTGCAATCAAAACTCGAACGAAAACTAAAGTATTGCAAGAAAGGTTCAAGGCCATTTGTTCCACTTTTCAAACGCGATCAAAATTCGAAGAATCTTCAAAGACTCAAAGTCGACTGCAACACCAACGAGAAGCCATGGACCATCGCCGGTAGACCAATTTCCTTACCGATCGAGGCGTCGTCGTCGTCGGGCTGCAGTTCTGGTCGTGCGAGTTCCGCGGCGTTCGGCGCCCCGACGGCCTCGTCCAGGAGCGTCAAGCCGTGCGTCACGTGACCGGCGAGCGTGGTAACGCTCGCAGTCGCGCTGTTTATCAACGAATTCATGCCCCAGCTTCCCCAGCTGCCCCAACCCGTGTAACTCGACCGATCCTCGCCGGCCGAAGCCATTTTGTCCAACACCGGACGTACTCCGTTTTCGTCTAATTCAGCGAGAATCTCCTCGTCGTTCAGACCCTCCCAGCCCTCCGGCTTGAATACCTCGCTGAACTTCTTCTCCGATTTCAATTCCTCCGGCATCCTCACTCGATCGCCTTCGCCCAAACCAAAATCTTTCATCCCCTGAAGAATCTTCGCGGTTTCCTCCTCGTTGAACTCCCAACATTCCTCTATTATGGGAGGCTCCTTGCCCTCCGCTATGGCCCTCCGTTTTATGTCCTCCGGCGTCTCGGCGTCCGCTGGCGGAGGTCTCGGAGGAGCATCCGTGGCTACCCTGGAGCCCAATTTCTTCGCACCGAGACCCTTGGACTCCTTCGACCTTCGCTGACGCGGAACTCTCTCCCTCCTCGCCATCACATCCTCCGATTTATCGCTTGGTTCTTCCTTCTCTGCAGAACATTCAGCAGTCTCATCCGTCGAGAAGGACAATTTCCTAGCCGCATCGTCGACTTTTGCTGCTGCGGTACATTCGTCCTTCGGATTGACCTGTTCCACATTGGCTGTGACCTGAGACAAATCTGTTAATTTTTTTCCAATAGCGTTACCATCCGAGCGATCTTTGCTGGACACGGGCCGATCGCTCGTGTTTTTTTTACCTTCAGACGGAGAGGCTTTAGGATTGACCTGTCCAATATTAGCCATGGACAAATCTGTTAATTTTTTGGCGTTTAAGTTACCGCCAGAGCAGTCTTTACTGGACGCAGGTCCATCGCTCGTCTTCTTTTTACCTTCCGGCTCATCGACGCGAGACAAAGCTTTCGGAGTGTCTTTAGATTTTTTACTTTCTGCCTTCGCGCTCGGCGTCCCGCCTTGGATACTTTCGATACTGGCGACCGAGCCTCGGGATCTCACACGCTCCTGTCCGGATGTCTGAACATTCCGGCTGCCGGAGCTGTTGACGGACGGCATGCACTCGTTGTCGTCGTCGGAGTCAGAGTCGATCGCGGAGTTCGGGCTCTTCCACTGGTTGCTCAATTTTCTGGACGGAGTGTGGCGAGAGACAAGCTCCTCGTCGGCGCTCTCGAAATCGTCGCTGTCGGACGTTGCCATTGTTGTGCTTCGGTCCGGGGAACAGTGCTCGGATCTTGGAACTCCGGGCCACTTTTTACGTAACTCTGGTCAAACGTCGTTCTGTTCGTCGCGCTTGACTCCGGGGTATTTACAAATGTACGGTCTCATCGAGGGGTCAAGACTCGCGTGGACTTCGGTATAAAACGATTGTTTCGTTGATTCTCTTTTCACAATCTGTTCGTCACATTTTTTTCTCTAACGTCACCAACCCGGGACAGTACGACGGTGTACATAAATAGGTCACGTGGTGCGGTTGTGCGGGAGAGAGGAATATATTTTTTTAGTCCGTTTTCCGTCGTCCCCGTCGTCGTGGCGCGAATTCCTTTCCGCCGCGCATGCGCTCCACGGTCGTTCTTTCTCAGGAGCGTAGAAATCGGCCAGAACGCTTCGCGGCTTCGGCTTCCGAGGTATTTCACTCTCTCTCGTCTACGCGGAACCGTTGTTTGTATCTTCGCTGCAAATGTATCCAAGTAAGTTTACTACTGTGAGCTGGATCGAATTGTATGTAATGTAGTTCATAGTCTCTCTGCAAAGATCCTCGGGATGTATGGTAGCGTAGAGAATTCGAAGGGCATACGAATTATCCGGTCTCGTGCAGATTACAGCAGTAAACCCGTGTAACCTGTAACCTGCACACGACCGTCGAAAGTCGTTACGATTCGTCGCTCGACAGCAATGGTGGATAATTTGGACGAGCGTGTCACAAGACAAGAATTCTGGTATTTAAGGAACGCAGAGAATTTTACCGATTCATCGATCCCTCTCGTATGCAGCGTATGCTAGACATATCTCCTAGGGGCATTATAAAACTAGGGACTTTATCACATTTAACAAAAATCCATCTGCGGAATCCTCGATTTTTGTCTTTCCACCATGCAAGAAGAAAAACAAATAAATCGTGGATAATCCGAAGTAACGTGTCACAAGAAAAGAATTTTGGTATTTCAGGTGAATCAGTAACGCTGAAAATGTTACTGATTCATCGATTGCTCCCGTATTCAGTGTATGCTAGTCATATCTCCTAGAGGCATTATAGAACTAGGGACTTTCTTAAACCTAACTAAAATCCATCTGCGGAATCCTCGCCCAGCGTCTTTGAACCATGCGAGAAAAAGAAACGAATGAGAACAAGAGAATCCGTGGGCGCACACGTGATCGCGGACTCTGCCGCGCTAATCGGTTCAACAGCTGCCGACGACGACGTCTCTCGTCCAGCGGCAGGTGTTGTACGTCCTCCGGACGTTGGAAAACCAAGTGTCCCCCGATTAGCGTTGAGCTCGTCCAGGCTCAATTTTTATAACCTCGAATAGCGATTGACTTCGCCCCGAAAAATTTCATCGGGTAATTTACGCCTTATTTTGCGAGTCATTTATATTAGCGCACACATCGTAGTACCGTTGAAACGTTGATCTTACTGGATTACACGTAATCGAGTAAGGAACTGAGATGCGCGGGCGACACACGTGCATAACTCGGGCATTATGACCCTGACCGCCGTTTGCGAATTGTGACTGTACACCAGCTTCGTAACATTATCGTCGCGTTACGCATCAGTCATACCAATTGCGTCAAAGAAATTATTCATACGAGCGTCGTTTGTCGTCTTACGTTCATTCAGAACGTCGAAGCCGACTATAGATGCGATAATTTATTAAAACTGCGATAATAGCGTTAAACGAGGTACGTCGTTGAAATTCGACCTTTCCCACAACCTCGATGGATCGCCGACGCTAGTTGCAATTTACCGTCTCACCCTCCATAAGGCTGAAAACGATGATAAAAAAAAGCTTAACTTAAACCCAAAATAAAACACGAAGCCGCGAACGCCTGTGCGTGAAAATCGCGGTCTTTTTTTTCTCAAAGCTTCCTCCGCGAGGGACTGAAATAATAAAAGTATCATCGTTGCCATTTCCAGCGAGCGATTCCGCACGTACTCCTCGTTTTTAATAAAACTAAAACTACGTCGACGCGGAGCCCGCCTCTCGGTAAATGAATCGCCAAGGGCCCCGAGGTTTCCTTGTAGAAGGACGCGAGGGACCTGCTCTCGAGCTAAAAAAAAGAAAACAAATGAATAAAACAAAAAAAAAAGCTCCGCTTGACAAACAAGAAGGCATACGGGGGGAGGGGCATATATACGAGGAATCATGGTTGTTGACGAGTATGGCGCCTGTCCCGGAATGAATCGCCGTTCGTACAACACGGCCCTGGCGCACCTGCGTTCTTTACTCTCTTCGTACGGTGGCGACGCTACGATCGCGTGCGTAAAATATTCGAAACATTCGGGAAAGGGCACCGGGCGTTCGGGAGCACATTCGCGTGTACCCGGCGCCGTTCGTGCACAGCGGTCAGAGACACGAGTGCCGAGCGTCGTCGCGAGAGTGCCCGCGGGTGGGGGGCGAGGGGGAGGGAGGGGGAGAGGCGAAGAGTAAAGAGAATCGAGGGGCACGAGTGGAACGAGGAAAGAACTTGCCACGACGAGAGAGTGAGAGTATCGTGACTTGTAGCAAAAGCCGGGGCGCTTGGCAGAGGGTGGGAGAGAGAGACGAGGCTTCGCGAGTAAAGAAGTAACAGCGAGAATATGGTGGGAGTTACGGGTATACCGGGGGAGACGATTCGAGCGCGGCGAAGAGAGAAGGAGAAAGAGAGAGGGCAATCGCCAAGCGCACACGGCATGAACGTTCAGGCATGTCTCGAACTCCCGACATGCTCGTTGCTGTCTCTCGTGTTGAGAGAGGATTGTGAGCCAGCCGCTCGAAGTAACGTGTGTGTCCGCGCGGGGAGGAGATCTCGTGTGTTAAAGCGCGCGCGCGCGCCCGTGCCGTCGACTCTCTGTCCCCCCTGTTTCTCCTCGGCGCAGTACTTCGAGGAAGAACCGCGTCCATGACGGTTGTCCACGTTAATTAAATCTCCCGTGGGTACATACGCGGTCTCTCACCGCTGGCGTGTGGATTATTATTGAGAGAGAGAGAGAG
>JAPYZD010003806.1:0-19624 GCA_030522725.1 Ichneumoninae sp. B BG-2022a
TTAACCAATTAATTTTTTGATGAATTTCTTAATAACATTTTGCAATTATTATTATGCAAAATTAATCTTCTCAGTACCTTTAGTATACATGATTTTTTTAAAGATTTTTACACCAACGAGAAGTACTTGCAATTTTACCCTGATGATAATAATAAAAAGATATACAGATTTTTATTTTTTGTTTTTTTCTTTATTATTAAGAGTTTAGTTGAAAAAATATCTGCGTTAATTTGAGGGTATTTGGCAATTCAATTTTTTTTTTTTATATATCCGATGATTTTTTGTGATTTTTAGTTTTTGAGGACTTTTTTTTTGATGATTGTAGGGTGGGGTTTTTTTAAGTCCTAGAGCGTTTACAGTCAAAGGAACGTGGTTTATTTTTTAACTGCAAAAAGTGACCGAGAAAAAAAATAAGCGTTTTTTGTCAATTTGTTTTCACCCGAAGTACATGGACTCGACCGACAATGCCTGTCACAGTTTCGAAAAATTTCACACCGCGGAACAACCGTCCATCGCGGGATGTTTTCGGTTAACGAGAGAAATTATTTTCCACTCTTAAAAAGTAAACAATTTTTTGATAGATTTTTCTTCATTTTGTAATTTATTTTTTTACATCGCTTTACCAAAACGATATAAATGTAGTCGACGAAAAAGCACTTAATAATAATATAAAGATCGACGTCAATATGCAGATATTTTTTTACTTCATATTTTTTTATTTGTTACTAAGAATTTGAAAAAAAAATACCAGCATCAATATTTGCGAATTTTGATTTTTTTTTTTATAAATCCGATGCTGCTTGTAATTGTTAAATTTTATAATAAAGTTTGTTTGTTCGACGATTGTACGACGGATTTTTTCCCCGGAGCATGTATAGTTGAAGGAACGTGGATTATTTTTTAACTGAGAAAGCGACCGAGGAAGGAAAATAAAACGCTGTTTTATTTATTTTCGCCCGAAGTAGATGGACTCCCCTGACGCTAAAAGTGGACTGGGCTCGGGTCGGAGTACATCGATATCGTGGGAGCAGTATCGAATTGAAAGTCTCCGCGATATCAGCGATTTAACCGGGAGAGCTCCAGTTCGATTTTATCTGCTTCGCGAGGGGTGCTCGGCTCTCCGGCACTACTCGAACCTCTGCCCCTAATGAAATTGCAATGTTACTTTGCTGAAAGACAGGCCACGGTGTTGTGGCGCGGTGTCGGTCCTGTTGAGGCAGCGAGAGTATGCAAAGCCTCGGCCTTGCCACGAGATACTCTACCCTCCATATATATATGTACATATATATAAACGGTATATACAAAAAGGTATGGATACTATACCATATCTGTATATATATGGGGTAGAGCGGGGCAATATGGGGCAACGGGGCAAAACGGGGTTTTTGGGCAAAACGCCATTTTCCAATAATTTTTGAATGCCCGAATTCACCCTATCGGATACATCAGGCTTTGTTGACCACTTTTTCCACCTTGTCCGACCCAAAAATGATTGGAAAATTTAGTATTGCCCAAAAACCCCGTTGTGCCCCGTTGCCCCATTTTACCCCGCTGTCCCCTATATTGTATATATATATATACCATGTATATATACATATCATATTACATTTATTTTGGAAACTTGCGGATTTGTTTAATGGTTTAGATGTTTCATACCCCCCCCCCCCTCCGTTTTGTATAGTATATAGAATAGATTTCGGAAATCCGAAATTTAATTCCATGTTCGATTATTTCATGAGTTCGATTCGTATAGGATATATAATGGATTTCCAAATTCCGAAATTCCATTCTACAAGCTATAATTACGATTTTTATACATATAGAACAGATTTCCATATGCCACAACTTCGGTTTTTACAGAATTTCAGAAATCCGAATACCATTCCATATGTTATATGTTCAAAAAGTGGTTCGTAGCATACTGCATAAAGTCTGAAATTCCAAAGTTCCATTCCATATTGGATGTATTTCCACACGCTGTGACCCATACGACCCATGAGAGCGCGCGAACCAACATAACCGCTAGTGAGCATATATGTTGCAACGAATATCCTACGCCCGATAGGAATACAATATATACCGTACATACACACATGCATGGACCATATGTATATATAAGTACATGCGCCCGTATATGGAATAAGGTATGGATAGCAACGTAGAGCCATAGGGTGGTGAGCCATCAAGAGAGTTGAAGGACGAGCGCAGTCGCGGCTGGTCCGTTGCCGCTGTTGCTGGCGCTCATCATCGGACTCGGTTAGCTGCAGAGAGCTGCGCCGGAGGATCGTCGAGCGTAAAGTCCGCCGGAGCGGTCTGTTACCGGCTAAAGTGCGTTCCCGACACGTGTACTCTGCCTGCCCTCTCTCGCTCTGTAACAGTTTCAATATAGGCGTTTCGCAAGTATCGTCACTGTGCGTACTCGCTGCCCTCCGGTGTGCACGCACCGAGACACACACACACACACACACAGGCCAGCAGGACACGTCCATCTATCCGCGAAAGCGTCCGGACACCATCGCAATTCTCGGCCTTTCTCTACTTCGATCGAAATAAAATAAAAATAAAGAATGGAGAAAATAAATAAATTGACGAAAGAATTTCGGGGGCGACGGGCTTTGCGGACAGGTACTCTATTCATCGGGTTTCGCTATAAGCGACAAGAAAAGAACAAAAAAAGGTCGTTGGAAATTCGAGGCTTTGAATAGGCCAACGGAAGTGAAAAATGGAAAAGCTGATAGCGGAATTTGGGATTTGTAAAAAAGAAACCCCCTCAACGTTTGAGGCTTCGGAAAATCGTTTTAGCTTGGAGGACCCTATGAGAGAATTAACGGGAAAAAATCTCTCTCGCCTCGCTCCATTTTGTTTTTTTAGTTTTTCGGAGCCCGACCGGGCCCTGGCCAGGACCCGACCAGTAACGCTCAAATGCCCACACAATGCACTCAAGCCATCGAAGGCAGTATTGACGAGACGTGAGGTACGGCGAGGTACACCCAGAAAAATGTTTATTCCAATCAAAGAAAATTTATTAAGGGCGAAGAAAAATGTTTGTTTCGTAACCTAATAGAGAGTTTATTAATTTATGATATATTTATTTGTTTGATAGTATTATTCTTATTATTTAATTATGTTTATTTGAATCTAATAGACAGATATTTATGTCGAATAATTTATTTATTTATTTCGTGACAGACCTGGTACTTTTTATCGCATGGGAATAGTGTGACATATGAATGACGCAGAAACTAATTTTTTCTTCAATAAGTCATTTTTACTGTCAACGAAGCATCAACGAGCAATGTTTATCATTACATAAGCATACAGATCCGTTGTCGACACACGCCGATAAAAAAATTCGCTTCAATCAACTAAACATTCGGGCAGGGACGTTCAAATAAATATTTTGCTGGTCGAACAAAATATTTTAATGCCTAAAAAATTATTTGGTGAAAACACCCAGAAAATTGGTGAACTAACCAACCTTTTTGCTGTACCAACAATATATTTATTTAAACGTCACTGCCCGAATCTTTAGTTGATTCAACTGTCTTTTTTATGAGTGCACGATTTCACTAATAACGTTGTACATTAATTATACTCGTAACATAACCAATCTCGCCGTTGGTTCTTGCAGGTCTCATTTCACAACCACTATTCGATCGAAGTACACAATTTGAAATAAACAAAGTTTCATAAAAACAAACCGATGATTTACCTCTATATTACAATGTAGCGATTCCGCGTAAGCAATAAATATAGTCTTGTACACTGAGAGAAGAATCTAGTAAAATAGTACACACTGAGAAAAAGGATGGTATTTTTCCTACTATAACGAAAAGTTCCCAGGGGGGACGTCTATATAGATAGTTTGTGATAGTATATATTCAATTGATTAAACTATAATTATAGTTACAACTACCCTGGGAACCATTTACTATGTAAGTTTTTCTCAGCGTACATTTCGATACGAATACGAAAAAACTTTTTTTGACGGGTGTGACTTGGCAGCACGAGCCGAAGGCGAATGTTGCAATCACACGAGTTCAGAAAACGTTTTTCGCACGAGTATCGAACAAAATTTTATTTCACAAGGTGTGAAAATGGGAGTTTTCGCACGCGAAGCGTGCGAAACGAGTTTTTCCACCGAGTGACATAAATGACTATTCGCTATGCGCGTGACTTACACAGAGCTTCCAGTTGAGCGTGTATTGCCGTGTACATGCATTCTATCAGCGCCGTCTACCGGCCAGCTCCGAGCCAACTTGCACACCCAGCTCTTTGCATGTATACGCAATACACACTCGTCCGGTGAGCTTGATTAGGTCGTGCACATAGCGAATATCGCTTGAGAGAAATTACCATAGCACACAGTAGTAGGGCGCTAGGGCGCCACCTGTGGTAGGAAGTAGATAGATAGATAGATAGATAGATAGATAGATAGATAGATAGATAGATAGATAGATAGATAGATAGATAGATAGATAGATAGATAGATAGATAGAGATAGATAGATAGATAGAATAGTATGTTGTGCAACAAGGGTCGAAAGTTGGCGATTGCGACGAGTGTGAGGTTTGCTGCCCGAGCG
Source organism: Ichneumoninae sp. B BG-2022a (assembly GCA_030522725.1). Classification (NCBI taxonomy): domain Eukaryota; kingdom Metazoa; phylum Arthropoda; class Insecta; order Hymenoptera; family Ichneumonidae; species Ichneumoninae sp. B BG-2022a. The sequence continues at coordinate 4,586 of JAPYZD010003806.1, forward strand.
AAGCGAGGACTGCAATCACACGAGTCACAATCGCCAATTCGACCCTCGTTACGCGTCATACTTTTCGTAACGAGTGCGTGAATCTGCAGCACTTGGAATGGCAGTTGCGCGAGACGAACACTGAAAAGTGATGTTACGTCGCTAGGGACGAAAACGTTGAAAGAAAACTCCCAAGGGACGAAAGTGAACGAAATGCGAACTGCGCATGCGCGACTCTGTAATTTCACCACAGGTTCACGACTGGCATGCAATAGGCCACTTTCGGCTCGCAAAACTGCCATGTAAAGTGCCGCGATTCATACACGTGTTACAAAAACGTTTATTTCGTGTTCTGGGGCCCTAGTCTCTTAAGAACACCGTGCCCAGGTATAAAAAAGAACACCCGCTAGAACAAATCGAATCAACCCGCATGAAATACGATATAAAAATACAAATCAATAATACTGGATTTATAATTTTTTTTTAGATATTATGGTAAAAATTCTTGGATAATCTGAAACTTTCTGCCATAGGTGCCGCTCTGGCCTTAATGGAACTGGCGCAACCACGGATTCGGGGCATCGGAGTCGCAGTCGCACTAGGGTTGACTAGACATACATCCACGAGTTACAATGACTATGATGAGACTCCGGGTATACTGAAATGAGACTGATCGCTTTGTTCAAACTTTTATCGTTTAAGCAACTCTGTTTTGATGGACTCGAGCAATCCCCATGTAACTAAAGATCAAATAAATAGACTATACAACGATGGTTGCAAGGGTTACAGAAAAACGACACCAAAATAAAGGTTATCTACGAGTCTATAGCAAGTTACAATTTTTAACATTGTGCATTAGTCTATTGAAGTCTGCCAATGGTCGCCTCGGTTCCGTTAGGGGGCGCTCCACTACTATCTGCTCTGGTAATTTTTCTTAGATGATCGGTAAGTTTAACTTGATCCTTCTCTCAGTGTACGTTTTGAGAAGCCTGATGCATTGACGACTCTGTAATACGCGCTACCGGATAATAGCCGCGTTTCTCTTGACGTCAAATACACCATTACTTTTGCGCGAATAAACATTTATTTTATGGTACAAATCTTTGAATACATTTTAGTCTCGACCGAGCGTAAGCGAAAAGAAGTGCCTTATTTTACTGACCCAAAGAATTGAAGTTCTTTGAATCTAATAAGGATTTTCTTACCCTAGCAAGTTGATGGACCGCTAACGGACCGAAAAACGGACACGTCCGTTGGGGAATAAAACGGACGGTAAAAAACGACAAAACGGACGGTACATTTTTTGTTGGCATTTGGTTTTTGTTCTGTTTCGGAAACCGAAAACGGACCGAACATTTATTTCGAAAAATTTGCTTTGGTCCGTTTTCGGTTTCCACAACCGAAAAAGGACCAAGATCGTATTTTTATTCTGTTCTTTCATTAAAAACATAATTAAAAGCAAAACGACCAAGAAATTAAAAAACTTAGCCAAAAATTTTTATAAAAAATGTTCGGTCCTTCCTCGGTTTCTGCAACCGAAAAAGGGCCAATCCAAACGTACGGTCCGTTTTACCGCTTCGTTCCCCAACGGACGTGTCCGTTTTTTAGTATATTCCCCTAAAAGCAGCCGTCCGTCAACTTGCTAGGGTAAGGCAAGTAAACATTTCTCTTATCTTAATAAACGTCATTTGAAGATGGACATTTGTTTGATTTTAATAAATTAATAAATCTTTTTGTGAGTGGACATTGAGTTCCCTCCTTGCGCTCGACTACATGCAAACTTGCGCCAGCCACCCTTCCACCCCTTCCGGAAGTACAGCGGGACGGGTCCGAGAGAAGCTCGAAGCTCGCTGCCTCGGAACCGTATCGGGCTATACTGTAATTATGTTAAGTACACCGGTAGCGGCTCGTGGCACGTCCAAACTGGCTTGCATAGTTGAACCGCGAGGATTCTCCGAACGGCGCTCGGCATAGAGAGAGAGAGAGAGACAGAGAGAGACAGAGAGAGAGAGAGCAAGATGCGTGGAGAGGAGAATCTCGAGAATCGAGAGAAACGGGATGGTACTCTGTGTGCAGCGCGTAGAGCAAGTACCCTATATCGAAGCTCAGTCTACTATAACGTAACGCTGTTACGAAGCAGTGCAATCACCCTTGTGATCAGACAGTAACTAACTGCGTCTCGGATGCATACATACCTAATATGCGGGGTGGGGAGGAGGGGGGGGGGAGGGGGATGAGAAACTGGTCGGGAGGGTTTCAGGCAGAGAATGAGAGGAGGAAGACCAGAGGTGGATGGAGTTTAGGCGCAAGAGAGTAACCGAGTAGGGTGTATAGATGTATATATATATGTATATATGTATGGTGTATACATCGGGCTGAGCCGCACGACCCCGTCGGGTAGCGCATAAGTACCCCCACCTCTCGGTTCGCCACTTTCAAACATTCGAACGCCCTGGGCTATACGAGCTCGCAAACAATAGCTACCGCTAACCCTCCGCCCTCCCGCAGGCTCAAAGCGGCATTACATAAGATCCTCGGTGTACGGCACGCAAGTAGGTCATATTTTACAAGGTTTTATTTTTTTATTTTATTTCCTTTTGCTTTTTTATGCATTTGGAAAAATTTGTTAGTCTCGGTAGTTCGTTTTCTATTGCTTTGTGAGGGGAAAGGGTTGAGATTTTTGGGGGCTTAAAGAGAAGATCCCGTTCATTGACCTTTAGGATTCATTTTATTTTATTTTATTTTATTTTATTTTATTTTATTTTATTTTATTTTATTTTATTTTATTTTATTTTATTTTATTTTATTTTATTTTATTTTGCGCAAAATGCGGTTTTACGCACGCTTGGCGTGCGTACAATTTTCACACCTTGTGAAATAAAATTTCGTACGATACTCGTGCATAAAACGTTTTCTAAACTCGTGTGATTGCAACACTCGCCTTCAGCTCGTGCGGCAAACTCACACTCGTTAGAAAAAGTTTTATCGCACTAGTATCGTAAAGTACTATTATTTTATTTTATTTTATTTTAATAGTAAGAGATTTATGGCCAAAGTTAATATTTACAGTTATCTTATACCAAATTTTATACCTAATGTTAATCTTACACCTTGGCAAAGGGTCATCGACCTGGGTCCTTCAGTCCAATTTTATTTTATTTTATTTATTTTATTTTATTTTCGGCGAGAATATTTTAGCTGATGGGCGTGGGATAGTTAATACGTATCCGATAGAACGGATGCTTGGTAGATTCTTGGCAGCTTTTCGATCGAGTGAAATTCAACGGCCCGGCACGAATTTTAATTACCGCCCGAGCTACCGTAAAGCCTAGGGGAGTGATCGAAGCGTCGCGGGGGGGAGGGGGGGGGGTTATAGTCAATTTATAGTCGAGTCGATGTAGCCCGAGGCCTATGCACGGCGGGTTCTCTGGAGGGTTTCTCTCACTCCCCCATCGACCGGAATTCGTCGGAGTGGCGATAAACCGCCGGTAACTCCGCACACTGCCGTTCTGCCTTCCCTACCGACGATCGATAAACAGCTTAAACGGTTTTTATTAATATGATTTTATTTTTGCTGTTTTTTTCTGTATTTCAGATGGAGAAACGTGATAATGGATTGGTCGCTGGAACGGCGACGATCGTAATGGCTGCAGACGTCCGGGTTTCGAGACACGCGAGCCGTTTACTTAACGCTGGTTCGTTGTCGACGAAACCTGCACGATCTGCGACCACATCGACTGTTGAACTCCATCTCTCCGCCCGAAGATATCCGAGATTTCTACGGACACTTTTTTCCATTGCAAAACACATTGTATTGCAACGTGAAATAAATAAGCGTTATTAAATTTTAAACATTTGTTGTTGAATATATATCTCGCTATAATATAAAAAGATTTCGCCGCCGCCACCGTGTCAAGAATGGGGGGAGACTTGGAGTAATAAGGACTTAAGTCCATGTTTAAAGGGCCTTGAGATAATAAGGGCTTAAGTCCATTTAGCTTAAAGGGACTTGGAAAAATAAGAAGGGGGGGGGGGGGGGGAAGACGGGGAAAAATAAGGACTTAAGTCCATGCTTACAGGGCCTTGGCATAATAAGGGCTCAAGTTCATGTAGCATAAGGGGATTTGGAAAAATAAGGGGGGCGGGGTTAAACGACTTAGAATAATAAGGGCTTGCGTCCAGAAATAGGTGCAAGTACGAAGTGCGCGAGCCACAATAACCCGCTAATTTATATATATGTGTGTGTATATGTATGAAGGTTTGACGAATTTTATTTGCGCTACCCTGTGCCCGAGACTGTACATTTTTTAAATCATTTCAACAACAATTAACTTGATTGTCCGCTGAGTAATGTAAAAAAACTTGCCTTTTATCTCATTTTTTTTTACGATCATGGTGTCGAAAAACCGTTGGAAATCAAATAAAAGGTACTTTTTGAGGTCAAACTAAAAATCAAAAGCTCTTCAATGACTGCAACGATCTCAAGAAAATAGACATGACGAGCTCGCGTAAAGGAAACACTACATTAGTAAAAATTAGACGAGCAACAGTTTTTTTTTCCACCACTTCAATTTTTCATTGGTTTTCCCTCAAAAGCCGGAATTGAGATGAAAAACGGTCACGCACCTTTCGTAGCATTTATTTTATATTTTTTTAACCTGAATCCGGAGAGAGTTAAATCAACGGGGCATCAATGACCTCAAAGATCTCAAGAATCCAGGCATCAAGAAGCTGCGCAAAGGAAATATATTAGCAAAAATTAATCGAGCAACATATTTTTTTTTCACTATTTTCATTTGTCGTTTTTATTTTCCCTCAAAAGGTGGTATGGAGGCGAAAAAAGCTCTCGCACTTTTCATAGCATTTAAAATTTTTTTTTCTTTAACCTGTACCCAGTGTGAGTAAAATCCAGGTGGCAAAAATGAAGCTAGCAAGCAATCGAAAATCAAGGGCTCTTCGATGACCGCAAGGATTTGAACCCAGACATCACTGCTCAAAGGAAACACTATACGAGCCAAAATTAATAGGACAACAAATTTTTTTCCATTTAAACTTTTCGTTGTTTTTTTTCCCTCAAAAAGCGGAATGAAGGTGAAAAACACTGAGCTTTAATAGCTTTTTTTTAACCTGGATCTAGAGTGAGTAAAATCGAGATGTCGTTCGCTAAAGCCACGAATTGTTTTTTGAAAATGGAAACGCCGATAGATACATACACATATATATATATATGTATAGATATAACCATATAGGATTGCGGAGAGTGAGAGGTGATTAATATTAATGCGCGATCATGGGGTACAGGTTTGAAAAACGATCGCGCGAGCAATGACGCCGGGAGAGTGAGAAACGAGTTGTGGAAAAGGGTTGGGCGAGAGAAGGGTGTGAGGGTTGGAATGAAAATTCGCGTTGCGCTACGTGCATCAGTGGCTTTCGAACGATTTCACCGATTGGACGGTCCACGTCCGCGAGTGTTAGTTCGAAAAACGTCGAGCTGTCAGGTAAGCGGTATCGCCGAGCGGGCCCCAATGCAGGCTAGTTTGATTCGTCATCCATTGATCTGCAATCGACGAACCACCGCGTCACTGTTATCAATAATATTCGACGGCGGATATGCCGGTAGGCTCGTCTCTATAATAGCGACCGATCATGTATTTCGTGTAAAAATGCACCGACACAATGTACATTTGTTGAAAATTAAAAAAAAAAAAAAAAGAATGAAAATATATAAAAATACAATAAAATGAAGCATCGAAAGTGGGAAATAATAATTCTCTGGCGATAAACGGATTGAATCCTGTAAAATAAATAATATGCATTTCGTACACTATTTGTAATGGAGATATGTAATGTTGAATAAAAAAATTAATTAATCTACTGTATGTATGGACTAAACGCAATTTTTTTATCCCACCGATTATATACATATATATATAATACGATACCAGAAAGCTGTGCATGGAGATACACAGAAGCAAGGGGTTTAATAGCTCTAAATCTGAAGTGGCGACACGCCGATGATTAAGGGAAGGAGGACGGGGGGATTGCGTAAATTATTCCGGCCGGTTGACTAGGTATCAGCAGGTAAAATACTTGGTCGTTACGCAGTGGGAGTTTGTAATCCCGAGGAGAAGCGGCGCGATTCCAGCAGCATGCTGCACGAAGACTCCCAGCTAACCGGGGACCTTGGCAAGCGTGCATCGCCGTTCTGGGTATCCTCTCAAGGGTTTGCTTAACTTAAGATTAACTCGAGGTTAATTCGGTTGGAAGTAGTCAGCTTCGCGAAGGTCCCGACAACGCCCGGGGCTCTCAGTAGTATTACCCTGCGCGCAAGTGTATATATGTATATATACATATGATATATATACATGTATACTAAATGTATCATGTTGTTTTAGTATTGGTTTACCGGTGTCCTCGGCCGCACCGCGACGGGAACGGCGGTTGCTGGGCGAGCCTATCCTTACTCTATTAGACTACTCGCTTAGACTCCCGTAACCAAGAATCATACTCTCCGCCACCGTCTTTCCTAATCAATCGTAATTGATCCTAAGCGACCTATGCATAACGCAACGTGAGATCGGTAAACCACTCGGCACGTTAACTCTACGAATGTCGATCACCCATATGATTATTTCGTATTTTTAAGCCACGATTGGTTACCAGAGCGGTAATAACTTGTCCGAATCAGTCCGAACAACCTAATAGGGCTGCTGGGCGAGCCTATCCTTACTCTATTAGAGTACTCGCTTAGACTCCTGTAACCAAGAATCATACGCTCCGAAGCATCGTTCCCAATCAACCGTAATTCATCGTAAGGGGTCTATGCATAACGCAACGTGAGCTCGCTAAACCACTCGGCACGTTAACTCTACGAATTTCGATCACCCATATCATTGCCTCGTATTTTTTATCTACGATTGGTTACCAGGGCGGTAGTAACTTGTCCGAATCAGTCCTAACATCACCACAGGGCAGTTCGGACTGATTCGGCCATGTCAGAACAGAACATCGATGACATTTCAATAAACTTCCAACTCTCAACACCATAGAGTCAAAACGACTGCTCATATTTGCGGACAGCTATCCGATGCTTCGAACCTCCTCGAGCTTGTCCAAGTGCACCGTTGAACGAATTCGAGAGATGCCCGTAAATAATTGAATATCGAACTCTCGATAACAAAAATCAAAATGACTGGTCTCCATCGTGTTTTCGGTATTTCTCAAGCATATTTCGTTTCGGGCATCAATGCGTCATTGAGAGAAATAGAGTGTCGGCTTGAAAATATGATATTGGAGTGAAAATTGGTGTCGAAATGGTGTCGCGATGAATCCGCACGGAGTCGCGTCAGAGTGCTCTCCGTTGTACCTGGGAGTGAGTTTATGCCGGTGAAGTTCCGCAAGCTCTCTCTCTCTCATCCTCTCACTCTCTCCCGATACTGAATAGCGGCAATTCATACGCTCGCGGAATAACGGCTTGGAGTATTGGGAGAGGCGCGAGTGCGCGGGCCGTGTGAACCATTGGAAATCATATAGCACCTGACCGTGCTCGTTGCGACTGCACGGGGGCATAACGACGGAACATAATGATGATTGTCTATCAGCCGCCGCGGATGGTCGGCCCGGTAGGTACACGCACGCGTTACACGTACGAGTCTTTACTCGTGATCGAGACACTCCACATGGGTGGGCTACTCGTGTGTACGTGACCGGCGGCAGGGGAGGGCTGGATCGTACTGCCAAGCAAGCAGTCAGGCGGCAGACTCGTTCTCTCCATTCCCATACCAGTGCCACTGGCTTTTCCAGCCCGTGTTACCTGTCTCTCGTTCAATACCCGCTCACGTATCAATTGTGCGCCGAGCATCCCCCGCGCCCTCACCCACACGCGGAACGTCCTGCATCGGTACTATTGTCAGGGCGCCCAGCCAGTGCCCTGCACATCGGTAGGGCAGGTCACCGGTCCTTCGCTCGGTTGACGAATCTCCGCCTCAGACAGCCAATTTCGAACTCGCTGGACACCTTCGCACCCGGTGGATTATTGTCTCGACACTTTTTGGTATTTGCCTCTTCGAATTGTTCTTTCGATCTTTTAGGGCGATAAGTGTATCTCTTGATGGAGGGAATCTAGCGAGGTGATGGCTTCGTGTAGAGGATTGACATTCTATGGACTTTGCCTCTTCGAATTCTTCTTTCGGTTTTTGTGCGGCAAATGTCTGTCTTGATCGGGAGAGAATCCAGCATGAAAAGGCACACTTTATGGCTGCTCCAGCTTGACTGTTCAATCGTCCAGAGTCCGTTTTTATTTCTTCTCCGACTGTTCCAATGAATTTTTGCGGAATACACTGTCGTGCCCCATTTTGCCACGAGCCTAGAAAAATTAGCCCCCGGAAAATTGGCTTCCAGAAAATTAGCCTCCCGGAAAATTGGCCCCGAAAATTTGGCCCCCATAAAATGCAAAAGAAAAGCCGTTCCAAAAATATAAAGTAAATCCTTGAAAAATCATTTGGAAACTAGAAATCTACTCAATAAACGTCCATCTAATTTACCCAGAACATGACACAAATAATGATGGCTACGTGAAAAAAATATTTATGATCAAAATAAATTCAAAATTTACTTTTCAATGCTTTTTATTCCATAGATATCTGGAAGACAATGATAACTCAATTTTTGGCAACATTAAATTACTAGCGGGTTGTTATGGCTTGCGCGCTTCGCGCGCTCGCAGTTCCAATGCGTTAAATTTTATATTTTTATCATTTTAATCTAAACACACACATATGCATTCGCATCTAATAATTATCAGCGCCTAGCAGCTGAAGAATATATTACCACACAGCAGCCATCCGTACACATCAATAATTAATACCTAATCAAATGAAAAAACATTTTAATAATTTTAAACATTGATCCCTGTTTCTCTCATATACACTTGCAGTATTCAACACTTTTTGGTATACTATATTTTTTGTTTTTCTATCCGGTGTTGAAATGTATACATTTTTCCCATTTCCCACTCTGGAACACCCGACATCAAGTTGGCCATGTGTAAAACGTGGATTCATTAAATTTAAACCAACGACTCTGAATCATTGTCCCTGGGACTTGCAAAAGCTAATTTCACTGGAAATTGAAGTCTTTTAAATTCAAAAGGCAAGTTTGTAGAAATTGATGGAATCTTGGGTATAAAAACATCTTCACCTGTGGCGTAGCTGGTTAAGATAACAACTTCTATTGCATTTGGTAAAAGGCTTTTTACTATTAATCAAGTTCCATTACATGACTTTGGAGAGTCTAAATTTCGAAGTAACGTAATGGTTGCCCCAATTTTAAGTGTCAAATTATGAGGTGCCATATCAGGTGGTTCTAGTGAGTTCAAAAAAATCAGTAGGATAATGAACTACGTTATTGCTATCTACTACTGTATCGATAGATAAATAAGTTTTGACGTCCCTAGGTAGTTTTGTAAAATTCGATTGTTAATTATATTAACACATTCATTCTTCGGAGCCAATATCGCTCGGTCAGTAAGCTACTGATAGTTCTCAAAGTTAGCTTTGGTATTCAGGAAAACTCTTTCTTCCAAAGTAATCAAATCATCGACCACATTATAAAAATTTTCCAGAAAACCAATAACACTTTGATCATTTACAATTTTTCCTTCACCAAGATCAAGTAATTGTTGTGCATATCCGTCAGAGGGATTGGCTCCGGACAAATAAACTCGCATGTTGGTTGTGAGTTTGAATTTCCTCACTGCTGGCCAAATATAAGAGTTCTTCAAACACGCTTGTAATTCGTCAGCTACAGTGCCCAGTGGTATTATAGGAATTGTTTGTCGAAAATCACCAGCAAGCACTACAACCATATTACCCATCAGACTGTGATTACCTCGAAGATCTTGCAATGTGCGATCAAGAGCTTCTAAAGCGTTTTTATGTGACATCGTACTTTGGTCCCAAACTATAATTTTACATTCTTTAAGAAGTTTTGCGATTCCTGTATTTTTACTAATATTACAAACTGGATATTCTATGCGATTGAGATTAATTGGTAACTTGAACGTTGAATACGCTGTACGACCACCAGAGAGTAAAGTCGGAGCTATCCCCGAAGAAGCAACAACTAATGCAATATTACTAAGCTCGAACTCTTTCCAAAATCAAATTGAATAAAAACGTCTTCCCCATCCCACCAGGTGCATCAATGAAAGCTATACCACTTGATTATTATCAATTATACTCACGATTGTTTGATAAATTCGTTTTTGATCTGGAACTAATAAAGGTTCATTGAGACCGACAAACTCTTGTAACTGAGGAATCTCATAATTTGTTTCCCTCAACTATTCATTTGTAAGATTATTGTTGTGATGACAAAGAGGTGCGGCCATACCGAATTCAATTAAACTTTTTCCAATCATCAAAACAACCGTATTTTCTAAACGAATCAATGCTTCATTAAACATACCCGTCGTGTAATTCAAATTAGGTTGACCATTTTATCTTCGAATATCAAAAAGTATATCTTTCGTTAAATATTCTTAATACGATTTCCACAATTCAACTGGATCTGCACGCGTAATAAAAATAATTGCAAACAAATCTCTATGCATTGTTGTTGAATGAACAGTCGAAGCTTCATGTAATGTCGATTTTAAATAACAATCACCTTCCAATAGACCCCTTCTCTGACATGCCTCGCGAAAAGTTGCACACGAATGACCGTCAAGCGTTGGGCCTCTTACATTATGAAGCAGAAGCCGTAGAAAGAAACATTCGAAGTTATTCGGATGTATAGTATAAACGCGACCAAGAACTTCAGACTCTTTTATACACGGGTGTCCATCAACGACAATACCTCGAACACGTCATTTAAAACATTTTGATACAATATTCCACGTATAATATTTCGGTACTTGATTGAACAACGTTTTCGGAAAAGTGTCTTGTTGACAAAATAAAAAGTGGTTCTTGAATTCTATTGAGAAGATTTTTTTTGTAAAATAAACGCATTGACCATTTTCCAAATGAACACTTAAATGTACTACAGGGGGATAGCGCTCCGGAATTGGAAAATCAAGAATTCTCTATACTGCTTCATTGCTGCTTATGTATCAATCCATTTGGTAATTGTGAATTTCATCAATCCTTCCAATCGATAATCCAAAAATTGCTTGATCACTACCCTTATTGATATACTTGCAGATATATTTTAAATTATATACTTATAATGAACAAAATAAATATCAAACAAATCAATTAAATGAATACACAGAATAAATTTTCACATCACTTCCCATTTTTATAATTGATGGTTGATTTTCCATAAAAAATTTATTTTACTCTAAAAAAAATGTTTGAAGTTCTCCGGGGCTGTAGTCACTCCGGGACTTTAGCCACTCCGGGGCTTTAGCAACGTAAAGTTGGCTGCTAATGGGGCCGTGAAGTTGGCTCCTAATAGGGGCGTGAAGTTGGCTGCTAATGGGGGGGGGGTGAAGTTGGCTGTTAGTACGGGCATGAAACTGGATGCTAATGGGGGTGTAAAGTTGGCTGGTAATGGCGGCCTGAAGTTGACTGCTAATAGAGGCGTGAGGTTGGCTGCTAATAGGGGCGCAATGTTGACTGTTAATAAGGACGTGAAGTTGGCTACTGACAGGATCGTGAAGTCATTGGCTGTTAATGGGGGCGTGAAGTTGGCTGCTAATAGGGGGTGGGGCAATTAATATGTAACTACTGTAGAATTAATTGGTAACTACTTACCATTTAATTCTATATGATTGCGATTAATTAGTGACTAACGGCGGTCAATGGGGGTGGTCAATATTTGGGTCAATGGGGTGACCAATAATTGGATCAATGGGGCGGTCAATAATTGGGTCAATGGGTGGTCAATAATTGGGCCAATGGGATTGGGACGAACGAACAAACGAATCCACAGTTTTCCAAAATATATATTAGATATTGTTATTATAATGAACCTCAGAGTATATAGATTGTCGATTTTCGTTGTCCGTTCTTAATTTGAATATATTGTGGCACTTTGTAGCGTAACTTTATCTCTTTATGTCTGTTGTCTATTATGTATTTTAACTCGTTATACTTTTAACACACACGCACATGCATATACTTTTCTATGATATTTTCGTGATATTGGGGTCCAAATTTCCGGGAGGCTAATTTTCCTGTTACCTTTGTCACGATGTCCCATGTATGACAGCGCTGATAAAGAGCCTGGGATTAAAGGACGAGCAATTAACATCGAAAATCACGTGTCCCATGTTTCATGCGAGCTATGAAAAGCTGCCAGTTTCGGGTACTGCAGTTATGATTGTTATCAAGCAGCGGAGAGACGAGTGTATCGGTAGGTTATTGCCTCGACACTTTTTGGTCTTTGCCTCTTCGAATTCTTCTTTCGGTTTTTTGTGCCGTAAATGTCTTTCTTGATGAAGAAAGAATCCAGCATGAGAATTTATCCGGCTTCGAGGGCGGAAAGGCACGCTTTATGAGTGCTAAAGCTTGACTATATGCACTCGTCCAGAGTGCCTTTTTATGTTTTCTCTGAGTGTTCCAATGCATTTTTCTGAATATACTGTAGTACCCCATTTTGTAATAGAGCCCAATGTGATAGAGCTGATAACTCTATTATATAAGATGCCTTGGTGTACACTGTTAAAAAAATGGTAAATTTAATTAACCAGACTGGAAGTCTTTATGCAAAATCTCGTACATTCAATTTTTTATGTAGAATTGTCATGAAAAATTAATCGTGTATTAACAGTATATTAAAAATGTTTGTAATATACTGTACGTTCGTTTTTCATTACATTTGTACATGAAATTTGACATACCAATTTATGCATAAAATCTTCCAGTACCAGTACATTAAATTCCACAAGGATTTTTTTTCCAATGTACAGGATCTACACTTTATGGTCTTTGCCTCTCTGAATTCATCTGTCGGTTTTCTGTGCAATAATAAATGTCTCTGATGAAGAGAGAATCCAGCATGAAAAGCCATCCAATTTCGAGGACAGAACGGCACAATTCATGGATGCTCCAGCTTCATTATACGTACTCCGAAGTCCCTTTTTAGTCACGTAACCTTACACGTAAGAAGCGCCTATTGAAATTACTTTTTTCTTTCTCCTCCGAGCCTTCCAATGAATTTTTCTAAGTACACTCTGGTATCCCACTTTGCCTCGGTGTCCGACACATGATAGAGCTGACAGTGAGCCTGTAATTAGAAGATGAGCGATTAGCATGAAAAATCACATGTCCATTGTTCCACGCGAGCCACGAAAAATCTGCCAGTTTCGGATAACGCGCTTATCAATGTTATCATGCAGCGATGAGAGGAGTGTCGGAAGAGCCTGACGAAGGAGGGAACACGTTACGAGCGATAGCAAAATCGAAAGATTTTAATTACGCTCGTGTGTGTACGATAATGGGCTATCAGGGTCGGCGAGCAGTGCCGAGTTGGCAAAAGCCGGTAGACCGAGTCGGAGAACGACTGGACCGAGTGTGTATGCTGGCATTCGTTTTTTCGGTTGAATTGAGACGGCGAACGGACGCGAGGACATTCATCGGCTTCCATTGATCGAATACGCCTCATGCTAGGTTCGATACACAATGGCCCCGTCCCCGTTCGTTCTTCGCTGGCTCTCGCCTGCATTTTCTCCGTTACTCATGTTACGACAATGACGCCGTTTATTTCGTCCCTCGAGTGTACCGTGTGCATTGCCTGAGCGTTATACCTCCATCCACGATGCCTGTTACTGCTACTTCTTTGTATTCTTAACTCTGCCCAGTCTCGCTCCCATAAACACCGCTAACTTCCATCGACTTTCGGGCTTTTAGGAGGCTTATTTCGAATCACAAAAAATGTATCATTTTTTGTTTGGAAAATAAAAGGGAATTGAGACAGGACGGACGGAAGGATAGAAAATATTCTTCTTGAATTCTGCGGTACGTAAAGCGTTTTCTAGACTGTAATTCTACATTATACCTGCATCAACGGTGCCTATTACATAAGTCTTTGTATTCTTAACTCTACTCTACAAACACCGCTCTAACTTCAATGGACTTTTGTATGAAAAAAATGAAAAAAATAAATGAACGACGTGTGGACGGCAGGACGGATTGACGGATGGATAGAAAATTATTCTTTTCGTATAGTGCGGTACGCGAAATACGTTTTATACACTCCGTGCGAAAATGGCAATATTACACACACTTTGCTTTCGCAAAACTGCCATTTTTACATCTTGTTAAGTCATATTTGGTACGACAGTCGTGCGAAATACTTTTTCTGACCTCACCTTCGGCTCGTGCTGCAAAGTCAGAAAAAGTTGAATCGCACGAGTATCGTAAATTGCTATTCTGGACCGTAATCCGGCAGTAAATTCTTTTTTATGTTGTAGTAATTTCCCTCTTTAGATACTTGGTATGTGAGAAGGTGAATGAAAAAATGCCGAGTTTAGATAAAACAAGGCCGTCGCGTTCTCGTTTGCGGGATGGGGCAAAAACACGCACGAATCTCATTCCGTCTCTCGGATGCAGTTGCAACGAGTAACGGGGCGCATAGCAGGAGGTACACGCAGTCGGTCGAGTGTTGGAGAGCGACGCGCGGGGTGGCTAACTGGAGGGTGACAGCCCTCGTGGCAGCCACGTGACGTCTGCGGCCATCCCGGCAGGCATCTAATTATCGCTCGGCGTGTACCCAGAGCCGACGCACGTTTCGTGCCGGCTGCGACTGGTGTTTTACGCAAACCCAGCCGACAACAGCCAACACAATTCACTCACCAAGTCTCGCGTTTGTTCCACACTCGTTTTCCAACGGGATCACGAGATTTTGCCGAACACGACGAACCCGTACTAAATATCGTGCATGAATTTCACAATTTTTCGGGACAATAATTCACTTTGCCGAAAGAACGAAACAAAATGATTTCTTTTCGACTCAATTAAAATTGACATTAAAATTGACATTAAAATTGACATTAAAATTGACATTAAAATTGACATTAAAATTGACATTAAAATTGACATTAAAATTGACATT
>JAPYZD010003807.1:0-12344 GCA_030522725.1 Ichneumoninae sp. B BG-2022a
TTTGAATTTTTGAATTTTTGAATTTTTGAATTTTTGAATTTTTGAATTTTTGAATTTTTGAATTTTTGAATTTTTGAATTTTTGAATTTTTGAATTTTTTTTAGACGCTTTTAGAAAAGTTGATGAATATTTTTTCCGTATAAAATATTCATCAACTTTTATGAGGAAGCGATATGAAAATTTCAATTTTTTTCTATAAAAATGAATTAGACATTATTCGATTTTTTTAATGTTGTTTTATTATGAAATCGAAAAGTATCTTCGCCATCGAAGCACAGCATCATCGCCATCGTTCTTATCGTCGTCGACTTATCACAACTGGATTTAAGGCTTTGGGGCTATCCAAACTTTCATTCAGCCACTTACCTGCCATGTGCAAATAATATTATTGATGACGAATTAACACTTAACCTTATTCTTTCTCTTCCGTGTGTCTTATTTGAAAGAAGTGTTCAAATTAATATTAAAAAATTGAGAATTAAAAAATTAGTTTTATATAGATATATATTTTATTTTAAACCCGTTTGAATACATTATCTTATCGAACTGTTGATTATCGATATGATTTTTATTGTAATTGAGAAAAATATGTTCGACATCGAGAACCAGCGCCGTTTATGAGTAGAACGATTAAACTAGTTGTGCAAGTGTCATGAAGTACGACAACGCTGTCTGTATCGTCTTGAAAATAGTTTGAAAATATTATCATCATAGATTGTCATCGTTTGTTATATCATTGTTATAATTCATCAAAAATTGTCACTAAAAATTATAATATCGTACCAAGCTAAAACTTTTCATTGAGATAACATAGATTTTTCCGATGGAAAGATGACAAGGTTTTTTACTTCGTATCAGAATTAGGATCCATAACTTTTGAGTTTTCACTGACATATCGTACCAGTTCACATCATACCTGTAGGGTGTCAAAAGTAATAATATAAACGGCTTGGCATATCCCTGCAAAATGTAACGAATCGATACGCACACCAATGTGTGAATCTTTTGACTGTGATCGATCAATTGCTGCCCCGGTATGGTATTTACAAAAAGATGAAACACCAGAGCAAAGGTATAGGTTACGCCTCGAAACAGCCCAATCGGAGTCTTTAAATTAATCAGAATCTGAAATTACAAACAATTGTCAAACATTCTCTTGTTTTCTAAAATGAAATACGTATTCGAGAAATGGAATTTTTTTTAATTTACCTGTAGGCCTGTAAGACTTATAAGAACTACAGCAATGCATAAAATCACCACGGCAAATCCGGAACAACCAGTCTGGATCCGTTCGGCAAAACTAGGTTATGCATGGATTGAATAATTCTCCGAAAAACCCCACGCACAATGCTCTACTTTGGCGGATCTGGTCAACTGTTTGGACGATTTTTGGTCGACTGTTGATTTTCAGTTAACTCGTCATGGCCATTTTGCACCACTTATTAGGTGACATTGAACCGACATTTATAGACCACATTCGCCAGAGGATCGCTCAGCTGTGCACTGTTACTCGCTTATACCACCAACCTTATCGCCTCTTTGTGAACAGTGATGCAGTCACAGATTTCCCGATAATTCCAATCATTCTGGATATCTACCTCGTCTTTCTTACTTCCTGCGCATTTTCCTGATGCCAGCTTTAAGTTGAATCTGATAGATAGGCAATCATAATAGTACATTTCGATACGAGTGCGAAAAACTTTTTATTTCACTCTGTGCGTAAAATGTCGTTTTACGCACGCTACGCGTGCGCACAACCTCATTTTCACACCTTGTGAAATAAAATTTCGTACGATACTCGTGCATAAAACGTTTTTTGAACTGGTGTGATTGCAACACTCGTCAGAAAAAGTTTTATCGCACTAGTATCGTAATGTACTATTCTGACGAGTGTGAGTTTGCAAACGTTTTTCGCAAGAGTATCGAACAAAATTTGATTTCACAAGGTGTGAAAATGGGGATTTTCGCACCGAGTGACATACAGCTATTTATATATATACATATTGGTACATCAACCCTCTGCCGACTGAAAGCGATTCTATACTTTAATGTTGTAGAAACGAATACGGTTAACGAAGCATTTTTCGCGTTTTTAATTACAGTTAAGTCCCCACAATTTACTACCCTGGTGAAAATATTTCTCATACAATTTGTCTGAAAAACTCTAAACCGACCGTTTCAGTGATTTTCATTTATTTCCTAAAAACGTTCTCTGATTTTTTCTGCTATATGTTAAATATCTCTGTCATTTTCTCTGCATAACCTCCAACAGTCACAATATATCAGAGAAATTCAGAGTATTTTCCGAAAAATTCTGGATACCTCTGAATTTTTTCTAATAAAGTAGGTTAAGAGAAAATACAAGTTGTCCCTAAGATTCACTCATTCTGTTACCCGAATGAACAATACACTTTTTCAGAGAAAATACGACTTATTTTTTCAAAACCTCCTATTTTCGGATAATGTGGGTTTAGAAAGTTTCAAAAAACTTACGAGTTCACTCTAAGATCTGCTCTAACAGTAAACTATAATTTATGTACACTTTGTGTGAGAAATTCAGCGAAAATTAGACTTTCAGAAAATAGTTTCTCAATATAGAAGAGAAACAGGTTTAGAATATCAACAAAGTTTTCAGAGAAGTTGGCAGGGAAAATCAGAGATGTCCAGATCAATTAGAAATACTTAGATTCAGAAGAATCTTTGACTTCCTCTGAAAAGTGCGAGAAGTGAAAGAAATTCAGAGGACTTATCAGAGAAATTTTCCGAGACTTTCAGAGATATTTAGAGAAATATTTTCACCAGAGTAGTCGTGACAGACCGCGTGACCACGTTTTGAATTCTCCTTTCTGCAGCATACATGCGATTTAATAAGTTATATTAAATAAAATTAAATATGGCCGTATGGTACAAAACCGTTCCAGGTCAGCCAACCAGAGTCAACCACAAATAACAGACAGCGACTCAGAGTTGACAGAGATAATACTGCGTAGAAGGGCAAAATACTGAAGGTGAAATTGATTTGTAAGTATTGGTAACCATGACAACAGATAGAAATAAGAAATGGTAAAAATGTAAAGAGTTCAATTGTGGGGACTCGATAGTATTTTAGCATCTAACGTTCACTGGAACATCCAATATAGCCTACGAAGTAATTTCTTGCTCACACCCCTAGCAGGTTGACGGACGGCTTTTAGGGAAAAAACTAAAAAAACGGACCGAAAAACGGACACGTCCATTGGGGAACGAAACGGACCACAAAAACGGTAAAACGAACCGTACGTTTCGATTGGGCCTTTTTCGGTTGCGGAAACCGAGGAAGGCCCGAACGTTGTTTATTAAAATTTATGGCTAAGTTTTTAAAATATTTTTGTTGATTTGCTTTTAATTCTGTTTTTAATGAAAGGACAGAATAAAAATACGATTTTGGTCCTTTTTCGGTTGCGTCAACCGAAAATGGACCAAAGCAAATGTTTCGAAAAAAACGTTGGATCCGTTTTCGGTTACCGCAACAAAATAAATGCCAACAAAAACTTTACAGTCAGTTTCGTCGTTTTTTACGGTCCGTTTTGTTCCCCAACGGACGTGTCCGTTTTTCGGTCCGTTTGCGGTCCATCAATTTGCTAGGGACCTTGGTCACGGCCGCGTAAAGTGTGATAGTCACGACACACCCCCGGTTCAGACGAGATAGTTTTCTCAATTTCTTAATCACCCGGCTGCTTTCTACAAAAGGTTCGGTCCCAAGCTAGCAATTTATGTGAAACACAAGTATACTCACACAACGATTTCAAAGAGCGCACAGGCGTGCACAACAGACATAACGTATATCGTCTCAAAGGCAACGACCATATGAATCGCCACTAGTGCCGCTATGTAACCATGCCCGATTATGAACCAATAGTATTTATTCGTATCGACACCATATTCTGCTTCCAAAACATATTCCTTCGGCCGGGTTTCATTGAGAGGGTCAATAAAGTCCAGTAATATTGGATTTAATGACATGACGAGATAAATGCCCAGAATGGTATAGGCAAATACTGGCAAGTTATAGTAAACAGATAAGCAATGAATAATGTATCCCTATATTATGCGTTAAAACGAATTGATCAATTAGGGGACAGCAAGCAAATACCGGTCACTGAGTACCATTCGCAAGATCAACTTTTTTCAATGCTTGCTAATCATTTTACAACGTAAAACGCTAGAATTTTTTAGTCATAATCCCAAAATGTATAACTAATAAGTGTTTTGCTTCCTCATAGAGGAAGCTTTTTTAAATCTAAAGTCACTTCATGAGTAAGATACTGAAGTATCTACATAGATGGCTGAACATTCTCTCGCACTCCGCCTACTCGAGCCAAGGATGGCGAAGTAGCGTCCACGCTCGGCATACTTGGCAAGAACAATAACTGCCGATTTATCCTTAAACACTCCCCAATGCCTTTCGATATCGGCGAGCAACACTTGCAACTGCAAAATATTGATTTAAAGACGCAATTTTCGTAGGTCATATTTATACCGAGAACGCACCGTGTTAAAGTTGACAAGAATATTCATTAGCATCGTGGAAGTTATACATCCGAGCAATAATTGTGTTAGGCTAGTTATAACGGAATCCAGGTCTCCCCAAATATCACGCAATCGAATAAGCTATTCAATGGAGTTAATTGTAGAATTCACTTTTTTTTTTTAATGTCACTTGCATAACCACAGGTACCATAGGTCCGCCGACTGTCAGTTGTAAGGCGAACATCATCAGTGGCCAAATAATTCGCTTGTATTTTGACTGCTCCGGCCAAGCGCCTGTTCGCGCTATGTTAGCCTTGTTTACCGCGTAGTAGGGCTGATCGAAGAAACTCATTGTTTCCGTATTGTAGAATTCCGAAATATAAAAACACTTGGGTCAGTATTTATATTGTATCTCCCCGGTTCGTCAAAGATATCCAGAACGCTCCCGTCAAATGCTTGCGGGCGGTAGATGTACCGAGATACAAAACTGCATCTAGACCCTTCACTGATAGTGACGGTGATGTACAGCTCTATTTTCCTAACGTATGTATTTCTAGTGTACAACGATAAGCTCGACGGCAATCAACACCTTTGCGAACTCCCGTGGTGGTGCATATTTCATGTAGACGTCATTCACTTTCGATGCACTTATTTTCTACACCTCGAATCGCGGCGTCTGGACGACGCTGCGAGAGAGACGAGGCATATGAAGAAGTTATGTGTTGGTGTTACGTTGTTACACAACCCGGACTCCAGCAGCCTTTTTGTCCTCCGTCCTTACCAACGTTGCTTGTGCAATGCTTTGTCAGTGTTATAACATATATTGGGTCGGAGCACCCGTAGCGGTTACCCGCACTGTGTAAGTAGCTGGCTGGATACATGCACAATATCGGATTCGAACTAACACACCCTTCATTTACCCTTATCTACCATCTGCTAGTATAGTATTGATTATTATTATTAGGTAACATTCAATCTTTTGTTTCGATTCCGTTTTTCATACTTGAAAAATATTTATTATAAAATTTTTATTCCACTAAATGCCCACCGCTGTTCAAGCAATTCATACCAGACATGATTTTTTTTATTACTCCGTACCTACGGCAACGTTCTGTCGATCCCTACATGGTTAAATCCCGTCTTATCGTAAATGAGGAAAACATCTTCGACGCCGATATCCCATTAGCCACATCCATAAGCAGAACGATTAAAGCAGTTGAGCGAATATCATAAAGTACGATACCGCTGTTTGCATCACCTTGAATACCCGTTCAAAAAAAGTACTATAATCACAGCATCTATCGTACTATCGATTATTACAAGTAATCAAGTGCAATGATTACGGTCAAAAGTGATACACTAGACAACCGCGTAAGTTACATCCAGATAAGTTTTACCGACCGAATACACTAGGGCCTCGACTTCATTCTGAGGTGACCATCGGCAGACTTCAATAGACTAATGCACAATTTTGATCTATAGATAGTCTTTATATTGGCGTTGTTTTTCTGTAACCCTTGCAACCATCGTTGTATAGTCTAATTCATTTGATTTTTAGTTGCATGGGGATCACTCGAGTCCATCAAAACAGAGTTGCTTAAAGGTTAAAAGTTTGAACAAAGCGATCAGTCTCATTTCAGTATACCCGACGTCTCGTCATAGTCATTGCAACTCATGGATGCATGTCCAGTCAACCCTAGTGCACCAATTCCACTAGGGGCTCCCGCTGACACGCACGAACATCGAGGCTGCGCATGCCCCGCCCATACTAACTGTCGAGCATGGCAAATAGCTTACTGCGTCGATCGATATTCGCTCCATGGTGGGGACTGTTACGGAAACCGGGGCAGCACAAATCGAGGCCCTAGTGTACGTTGGACAAAGCGTTACCGGGTAAGTTGCATCGGTCATTTCTGGGAGCCCTAGCAAGTTGACTGACGGCTGCTTTTAGGGAAAAAAAACTAAAAAACGGACCAAAAACGGACACGTCCGCTGGGGAACGAAACGGACTACAAAAAAGGTAAAACGGACCGTACGTTTCCATCGGTCCTTTTTCGGTTGCGGAAACCGAGGAAGAACCGAACGTTTTTTATTCAAATTTTTCGCTCAGTTTTTAATTTTTTTTTTGTTGTTTTGCTTTTTATTCTGGTTTTAATGAAAGGACAAAATAAAAATACGATCTTGATCCTTTTTCGGTTGCGGGAACCGAAAACGGACCAAAGCAAATTTATCTAAAAAAACGTTCGGTCCGTTTTCGGTTTCCGCAACAGAAATAAAAAGACCAAATGCCAACAAAAAATCTACAGTCCCTTTTGGCGTTTTTTACGGTCCGTTTTGTTCCCCAATGGACGTGTCCGTTTTTCGGTCCCTTTGCGATCCATCAACTTGCTAGGGATGGCGGGGGGACGAAATACCCCATCCATTTTTGTTACCCGCCTATCAAATCTTTCCTGCTCTAAGTTTTTTGTACGGGAGGGAGCAGGCACTAAGGCACATAGTGAGGAATGCAACTTATCCGGTCGTATCTAATTGGCTTGGCTCCCGCCCATGCAACTTACGCGGTCGTCTACTGTACTATTATCATACCGAGCCAAAACCTTCAATGGATAGAACATAGAGTTGTCCGGCAGTAAGGAGACAAGGTTTGTTGCTTCGCATCAGAATTAGTACCAAGAGCTTTTGAGTTCTCAATGACATATCGTACCAGTCCAAATCATAACTATGAAGTAATAAAAGGTAATCGTTGGGACGACCGGGCATACTTTTTCGCGATATGTAATTGTTTATACGCACGCAAATATGTAAATTTTTTTACTGTGATCAATTAATTTCTGGCCGGGTATGCTAGTCAAATAAAGATGACATACCTGAACGACGGTGAAGTTTGCTAACAGCACCAACATGTCGAGATTGTCTATATTAATCAGAGCCTGAACTCACAAACAATCGTCAATCACCTTTTTTTTCTGAAAATAAATATGGAACCCGCAATTGAATTGTTCGAATTTACCTGTACGCCTGTGAGGCTTATAAGAATGGCGGTATTGCCTAGTACGATTGTGGTGCATCCGGAAAAGAAGCTCTCGATCTGATCCGCAAAGCTAAGTTAAACAAAAAATAGCCTAATGCTTCGAAGAAAACGTTACGTATATCGGCTATAGATCAACTACGTACTGTCAATCCCGTCTCCCATCAACCTTATGGCCACATTGTGAAAAATTATGCAATCGCACATTTTTTGGTAACTGCAGTCATTGCTGCTGGCAACAGCATCATTTTTACTGACACTGTATTTACCTTTGGACAGCCTTAAGTTGAATCTCTATAGGCAGGTGTACAGCTATTTTACTCGTTTAATAAAAAATAATTTTTTTATTAAACGAGTAAAATGATACATTCCAGCTTGCACAGAGTTAATGTAATCATTAACTCTGTGCAAGCTGGAATGTATACAATGGAACTGTGGGCGTTTTAGATTATTTGTAATGGCGCTGTCCTCGGATTTTTCCGGCGGCTTCAAGATTTGGATTTTTTATTTACAGTTTGTCGTGCAACTTTCTTTTGCTCCTCTAACTATAGTATGTTATCAATGTTATCAATAAGACTATCGCTATTATCGAACTATAAAAGACTGTTTCAGCCTATAATGTGTTAAGATTTTTCGCCGTTGAACCTTGGAGCTACCAATTTGAACAGTTCAACGTTGAACACCACTTTTCCGAATTTACTCTGCTTTCCGAATACAATTGCAAAGAAGGTATGTGTGAGTTTAACGAAGAGTTGGATCTTCCTTTTAATTTGTCTAAACTCGTAAGATTTCTGCGGAAATGCAAATTTACCAAATTTAAATACGCAATTTAAAGCGGGATTGGCTGTCCCATTCTTAAGGTTACTCAGCAGAGAGGTAGCCGACTTCCAGAAAGACCATCAGGCCCGAGCTATCAAGTTTGCAGAGACACAAGTGTACTCATCCAACAATTTCAAAGAGTGCACAAGCATGCACAATCAACACAATGTATATTGTTTCAAGAGCAACAATAATAGTAATTGACACTATCATCACGATATAACCATGAGTAAATATGAACCAATAGTTTTTATCCGGGTCTACTTGGTATTCCACTTGAAAAAAGTTGGCCTTCTTCGGTCGGGTTTCGTTGAGAGGATTAACGAAGTCCAGTATTATAGGCGATACAGATAGGACAAAAAAGGCGACCAGCGCAGTATACATATATACTGATGAATTATGAGCAAAAAATAGGCGATAAGAAACTGATGCTAATAATGTGCATTGTGAAACAATTCATTCATTAATTACTTGAGTAAACGGTGATTAGGTAACATCCACGTTTGGTGTATTTGTCAAGAATAATCACTGCAGATGTATTCCTAATCATTTTCCAATGCCATTCCATCTTCTCGAACATCATTTTCATCTGTGAAATCTCTAATTGAAGATGCGATTCATTAAGGACATACATATGTATATATATGTGTGTGTGTGTGTATATATATATATATATATATATATATATATATATCGATAGCGTACCTTGTCAGCGTATAACAAGTTTGGTATATCAGCTATGACATTGGCTATGTCTCCCCAATCGTCATGTAACCGAATAAGCTGTTGAATGCAGTAAATTGTAGAAACCATATTAAACACAATATATTAACACTCAATTAAAGATCCCTACTTGCGGTCCAAGAAGTGTCAGTATTATGGCGAGCATAATAAGTGGCTAGATAATTCTTACGTGTTTCGACCGTTCCGGCCAGCCGCCTATTCGGGACATGTGAGCCTTAGCTAACGCATAGTAAGGATGATCGAAAATATTCATCATTTTACCTTAGAGTATTAAAAACCTGCCTCACTGTTTATATTGGGCTCCACGATGCGCTGTAGATATCTTTGCGAATCGATAACGTTGCGATATGGTTGCAGAAGGTGGATAGACCAAGTGAAAACACTGCCGCTAGGTTCTTCACCGACAGTGATGATGATGGACAGATTTATTGACGCTCCTGTAATTACGCCGCGTATCATGCTGAACACTCCCATAAACTCCCAAAGTTGACGTGCATATTTCATGTGGACGTCACTCTTTTCCACTGCATTTGTTTTTTTTTTTTTTTTTACAATACCCCGGCTAATCGTGCGGTACTGGTGACGCTATAAGTCTGACCGTGTCGTGAAAAAGAGTCAACATGTGTTACTATAATATGTCTCCATTCCGACATGAAACACACATAAAATTTTCGATTAGAACTCAAGGTACCAAACGTCGTTGTTCTCGTGGAAAGAAAACCAGACTTTTCGCCATTCTTCTGTATTCTGTAATTTTCGACCTTCTTCTCTACAGAGTAACACAAAAGCGATAAGTTCAAAATGTTTTTATTGGTATTAAGGAAGATTGCTCAAGGAATAATATAGTACATTTTGTACAGGGCGTCGGAAATCCACGAAGAAAACGGACGAACAGGCTGACGCACCACATCAATGGCTTCGTGAACTTGCAAATCTGAGATAAAACTATGTATTCGTAAGTACGCTGAGAATACCGCTCTGCATGCTGATTTCCTGTAACGTTGTTCCTTATGCGAGTGACATCAGATGCACCCGCGAGTGAGCAGTTTTATTTATATAAGTAGATTAGTTCTTACTTAGATATCTTTCCACTTACGGGCTCCTCTATTCTTTGCTTTCCGGAATGTTGGCATCACAAAAAAATATAGTCGTGGTTCGCAAACCCTAAATCTGAAGTTACGTCATATCCGTTTGACTTCACCGAATTTGGTCTAGGGAATCAAACCCGAGACGTCATTGCAATTCTTTGACCTCTACACTAAGGTGCTGTCCCTTTTCCTTTAAATTTACTGATTTACACGGGTTTCCAAGTACTGGGGATCATAAAAAACTACAAATTCCAGGGTCGGGAGGGGGGGGGGGGCGGATCCAGGCCATTGCATGTGGGCCAAGATTCAATCTTCTAAGCCAATGTTTGCCCCGCATGGACTCGTTGATGGATACTAAACCTTTTTTTTCAGTGTGCATCAACGTTTATGAGAAAAAAAGGCTTCCTATTCGCCAACGTGATGGATTTGCAGCGCTCACGTCCTGCACCGGTAACACTATTTGAATGCTGTCGATCGGATACACACAACCACATAAATACACACAAGGTTTCGGGTCTATGCAAAATTTCATTTAAACACTTATTTACAATATGCAAATAATATTATTGATAATTTATTGACAGTAAATGTAATTCTATCGATCCCGTTTATAGTACTGGAAAAAAATGTATTGAAGAATTTTTTTACTAAATAATTATTAAATACATTTCCATGTTTGCACAAACACACCGTAACAAAAATTACTGTCTCTATTTCTTGTTGACCACTGCTTTGTGTCATCGGACCCTACCGTATTGGACTTTTTTTCTTTTTATCAATGAGAATAACATATACGACGCCGATATTCAGCCGCGTCTGTTAGTAGAACTAAAGCAGTTGTGCGAAAACCATGAAGTACGATACCACGGTCTGCATTGCCTTGAAAAAACATTCAATAAAATGGTTCCGAAAATCGTGTCTATTATATTATGGATCGCTATAATGTATGAGGAGTTATTATGAGAACGAGGCACTATCATACCGAACCAAAACTCTCCAAAGATAGAATGTAGACTTTTCCTGCGGTAAGACGACAAGGTATGTTACTTCGTATCAGAATCGGTATCAAGAGCTTTTGAGCTTTCACTGACATGTTGTACCAGTCTAAATCATGACTGTAAAGTATCAGAGGTAAGAGTACGGAAGGTATGGCATGCTTCGGTAATATGTGACTCGTACGCACGTACATAAATGTGTGAATTTTCAGACTGTGATCGATCAATTTCTGTCCGGGTATACTATTTAAATACAGATGAAATATCTGACCCAAGGTGAAGTTGGTTATTCGCACGAGAACCTTTGGATTTTCTAAATTAATCAGAACCTGAAGTCGGAAGCAACAGACCAATCAATAAATTCCAATCTTTTTTTTGTAGACGCAATAAGTATCCTAAAGTGAAATTGTTTGATTTTACCTGCACGGCTGTGACGCTTATAAGAACCGCTGTAATGCTTATCACCGCTACGAATGATACGGAATAAATGCCCTCGATCAGGTCCGCAAAACTAGGTTATACAAAGAAAATTACAATTTTCCGGAAAAACTCCACGTGGAATGTTCACGGCTTTATGCATTGTCGCTTTCTTATTCCACCTACCTTATCGCCTCTTTGTGGAGAATTATGCAGTCGCAGATTTCTCGGTAATTGCAATCTTCGTAAATTGCAATCGATTTTCGCTTATTTACCATGTATTCGGTTGTGACAAGCTTTAAGTTGAATCTATTCAGGCAATCGCAAAACTATTGATCCTCAAATTGTCTTTCAACACTCAGCTGGCTGGAACGGATGGTATACGAAAGCAAATTGGGAACCAACGGAGTCAAATAAGAGCAGGGACTTCTTTGATTTTAATCATCGGTCCTGAACTATCAATTTATGCGAACCACAAATGTACTTACCCGACAGCTTCGAAGAGCGCACAAGCATGTTCAACCAACAAGATGTAAATTGTTACAGCCTGTGAGACCATTTTGACCAACACTATCGTCATGATGTAACCATGAGCGAGAATGAACCAATAGTATTTATCCGGATCTACACCGTACTCTGCTTCAAAAATATATTCCTTCGGCCGAGTTTCGTTAAGAGGATCAACAAAGTCCAATATTACAGGTGTTATCAATGCGGGGAAATAGAGGACCAACGCAGCATTGA
>JAPYZD010003808.1:0-17504 GCA_030522725.1 Ichneumoninae sp. B BG-2022a
ATCCGATGATTTATTTAAGAGGTAACGTAGTGCAAAAATATACTTCCGGCATTTTGGAGTATAACTACTTGGTAGCGTCCTTCGCTCGCTTAAAAAAATTTTTTTAAGTACTTGGCGTCGAGACGCTACCTCGTCTCTTGATTTTTGCGAGTACGCGGATTTATTCCCGATACCAGAGTCACGATCGATCTCAGCCACGGAAAGTAGCTACTATCTTCTTGCTTTTATAAACATCAAAATCATCACTCTGGGCGCATCGATACCGGGGAAGACGCAGCTTAGGGATGCCAGCATCGGAACTGATGTTTGGAATTCCTGGACTGGCCGCGGTTATTGCCTTCTGTAGGCGAAACGTCGCCAGAGATTTCGATCGGTGCGTCAGCGTCGCTGTCGTTCGAATATTAATTTAGCACATGCAATAGTTCGCGATAATCGTAGGGTGTCGCCAGGTACCCAGACTACCAAAAATATTGGTAAGGGGAGGGGAGAGCGAGACCGCAAGACCGCGAGACCGATTAGCGAGGACGACTCGGGGACTCTCGTCATGTGCTCGCTGACTAATCATAGGTAATAAGATCGGAAGCACGAAGGAAGGACGAATCGGTTCGTTCTTGATATCTCGGTACCGATATCCCTCGTGTGGTAAGACCTCGCTTCTCAGACTCGCGTAGAACATCTTTTCGCGCTCTAAAAACGACGAGCTTGCACGTGGCTCGGGAGCCGCCTTGGGTACCGTCCCGGGCAAAATCATAACTTTTGTTTCTGGCGATTATTTGGTTTTTATTAATTGTCTATGTTCGTGGATCAAAAGTGCCGGGGATTGGACGGACTCGGGTTGCCGTCGGGAGAGATAGTTCAATCCGCCGAAGTTAGACCGACGGATCAGTTTTTATCGCTGGGTGTGACGGAGTACATTAGAAGCATCTCGAGGCGTGCAACGGAAACCGTACACTGAGAAAAGCTTACATAGTAAATAGTTGCCAGGGGGAACGTCTATATTTTACATTTACGACAATGACCAAAAATTATAGTTGTAACTATGATTATAGTTAAATAAATTGAATATATACTATCACAAACTATCTATATCGACGTCCCCTCTGGGAACTATTCGTTATAGTAGGAAATACCATCCTTTTTTCTCAGTGTACGCTCGAGCAGGGGGCTGCAGTCGATCTGCGAGAGCATCGCGAAAGCCAAACATTAACGAGAAGCGCGTTCATAGTGCTTTAATGACTCAAGATGAATTTTGTGACGGTACCGGAAGTGAACGCGCTCGAGTGCATATCGGCGGCAGAACGACACGCACGCCTTGTGGAAAATTATCTGTGTAGAGTATCGGCACATCTGCGTCATCGCAGCGCACTCGAGGTAGTAGAGTCAAGCCTAAAAATAAGATAGAAGAGGGAAAGTAGGGACTGATGCCGTTATTCAATTATACCGTGATTTCTGTCTAATTAGGTGCTTTTATTGTAACTTTCGGTGTCGTGTTCACCTCAGGATTTTTTGTTTGTTTCTTATTTATTGCATTTTTCCGGATTAGGGTCGACCTCTCGATTTTATTATTTATTGAACGCGGGATCGTGGACAATATTTGGTATATCGAAATTTAAGTACTTCGACTCGGTGAACTAAGTAGCCGGGAAGAATGTAGTGAGGGATTTTTTGCTATTGTTTCGAGTAACTTTTTCTGTTTTTTTTTAACGTGGGAATAAATAACACCGTTTTTATGTCGATATCACAATCCTCGACGTTATTGATTTCTCTACATACTCTCTGAGCAGCCTGGCGATCCATTCGTCTTTTGAAATAAATATTAATTGCCGAACGCGTCGAGTACGAAACTCGACTGGCGCCTCTAAAATAAATTAAGCGATTGGGAGGCGGACTTTTATGGCAATTACGATTTGGGGTTCGAATTTGTACTAGACGTTGCGGTGCCAAAAATTTCGGTCACAACATGACACCGGCTTTCTTGACCCTGCCCATTCTCTCAACACGAACAATATCCTCTCGGCGAAGAGGATGCTTCAGAACCCGGGCTAGTGCCAAAATCATCGACGTAAGATCCTCGACATCGCCCTCTGGCACTCCGGAATAAATCCCATGCTGTTATCAGCATGAGATTCCATCGAACGACACTCCAGCCGAATCAACCTTGATTCCTGCTCCGCACAAAATTCGGATGGCGGAGATCGAGCCAGACCATCCCGAACCTTATCCAAACGCGCCCTTTGAACTACAGACTTCGCCTTCAACTCATCTTGAGTCACCTGTACCTCCGCTACCTGACGTGTAAGCGCGCCGACATCAAGCCCTCATTAGATGTCACCAGAGTGGATACCTCCGAGTTAAGCAAAGCCATTCTAGCCGCCAGGTCACCGACGCAATCGGAGAGAAAGATCAACACCGCCGAATTGTTCATAGATCGACTTCATAAAGGAAACATCAACACCGCTGAACTTTTCATTGATCGACTTCAACACTGCCCCCGTATCATTAGGAGACAAAGACTGGACTATTAACAGAATCACACGCCGGGCAACCATGCTTTAATGAGATGGGAACCTCCGCCGGGGAACTGAGATGTAGACGACGTACCACACAATCCAAATGGAACACATGCCCGCAACCAGCGCGCTTTCGAACCAGGCTAGCCGCTGTGACACCAGCCTCACACAGCGAACACTTTTCCGACTGAACTCTATCATATATGAGACAACCGTTCCGCAAAGCCTGCGGCACATCCCGTCTCGACAGAACTGCAACCAGATGCAGATCGAATGCAATCAGCCTCTTTCAGTTGACCGTCACACAGGCCGCATGTTGACGCCATCACCCCGCGAGAACGTCGACCACTTTATTTTAACGGTCCTACCTCGCAGCTATAACAAGCGACTAGAACAGCTAGTTAAATGTCTAAGTAGCTGGACGACGACGATAAATGGCTGTATATACTGAGTGAGAAGCCGCGGAAACCGTGCCGCTGACCGCCTAATACATACGCTATTTACATATGCATGTCACCTCACACCGGCACGGCGCGCGGAACGTAAACACGACACAATCGGCGACGCGACATGCAGCGAGAGCAGCAACAGCGACAGAACCTCAAACAACAATAGAACGGAAAAAATCGTACAACTCCGCGAGTCACACGCAAAACACCTCAAAAAAGCAGTAGCAAATTGCACCGCGATTCAGACGATACCAGAAACACTGCCAAAAGGCGAAAGGAACCGGTCGAAATAGGTAATAATAACAAAGCAGAGAAAAGCACGTCCTGCCTCTAGAATAGACGCCGTTAGACAACTTAGTGGAAAGTTATCTTAGTACTGACCGTCAAAGGATTAAAATCCAATAATTTCATTCTCATTTCTCATTATCACAACTGTTTGTATACATGAATATGATTTCTTTTCATTTATTTTCTACGAAGGGCCACGTAGGTGGGCGTTGGTTAATAACCCACATGGTCCGTATTACTAAGCATGCGAAACAAGATTGTAATATAAACAACTGCACAACGTGTGTGATAATAACATCCACAAATATTACCATACCTTATCATAGTAGACATTGCAGAACCCCACCACGGTTCACGAAGATTGTTACAACTTCCATCAGCAGTCCTGTATCTCAAGCTGGCCGGAGGACACGACGCAGTTCCTCTGCGTGGACATTGCTGATGTAGAGTGGTCTTATGCGCATGTCTTCGGCTCATCGGTATTTCCAACGACGTGTTAGGATACCTAAGAAATTACAGTTGGTAAGTCGAATATGGGAAACAATTGTAGAGAAAAATGTTAATGGGGCATTCCACCCCGATTTGAACGGTCAAACTCTTAGCAAACTTTTCCATTGAGCGTTTGAAGGTAATGAATGGTATCGAAAGGTACTCAATGAGATCATAATGGAAATTCATGGGGAAAATTGAAACGGTACTTTCTACCATCCATTCTTAATGGAATTCCACTGGGAAATCAGTGGACAATTTTAGGTGGTACATTTTCCCATTCGTTACCAATAGGAGGCCTAATTTCCTAGTAAAATTCAATTGGTCCTTTCTCCTATTCGTTATTAATGGGAGTTCACTGACAAGTCAATGGGATCTAAAAAGAGGTACTTTTTTCCATTCGTTATTAATGATAGTCCATTGGAGCATAACTGGAACTGCTGAAATGGTATTTTTTACTATTCATAATAAAACTGAATCGAATAGTAAGAAGCTAGAGAATCTTTAATGGTACGTCTAACTATTTATAATTCACAAGGAACGAGAATCGAATTGACAAACAGTAGAGAATCACGCGGGCTAGTAGGAACTTTCACTTACATGGTATAAGCGATAATGAATTGCAGATAAAAGAGTACACAATAGTAGTTGTGAACTTAGGGATCGAAATTATTTATGAATAATAAGAGACTTTTGCGTTAGCATTACAGCTTTTTTATTTATTATATATTTAGACAGTGTAGAAAAGTGGATAATTATATATTGTCTGTTCATTCGCGAATGGGAATGCCAGCGAGATGAAAATACCATACAACGAATAGAACACTGAATGGTATATTAAATGATAGTACAAGTGGAAATTATACCATTCGCAAACCCCCATTGAATTACCTTTAATGAATAGTTAATGGTAATTAATGGGAGACTTAGCCGAGGGAAAAGATTTTTATTTCTAAGTTTTCTCGCGCGGTTCACGAGAGAACTCGCGAAATGGCACGTTCGGGCTCGTCAGCGCGGGATTGACTGTCAAGGTGTCGGAGTACAAAGGATGTATTCCGTTACCTTTTCAGTATTTAATTTTCCGTGTTAGTTCTTTCAATATCGTGCCAACCGCGGCGTTATTCTACGCGTTGCGGTTCGCGTGATATTTTTTCTCGAGAATCGCGAGCGGGGGCTCGAGGGGATATACGAGTGTCACCTCTCGCCTCCGCTCAAGCTAGGTACAATTTCGCTATCTTGTAGAAATCCTCCCCGGCTTGTCGTTCGACGGTCGAGAGATCGGCGGATGAACAGTGTTACGTTCCCCGTACTTTCCTTAAACATATCCTCAATAAGATTAATAAAAATATTGTTAATTGAATATAAGCTAATCTAAGAACCATACGAATCCATCTCACTCTTACTCCCACTTCTTCTCTACAGCGCTCTACCGCACCGGCCCTTGCCTGCAAGAGTTTACGACCTGCTCTGAGTCAGGTCATTTCCCCGATCTTTCTGTCACCACTGACACATAAAATCTTTCACGGTTCTTTCTGATTACCCTAAGATATTTTCGTCGACTAAAAGCCTAAACACCCGGTTTTCTATCTCGCTCGCTCTTCCATTTGAGCCCTGCATACTAATTAACGTCAATCATAAAGTACGTCACACTCAAGATTCCAATATATTTTCAACTTTCGGAAGCGTCTACATTATGATGACAACATCGCTTTTCTCACATTTATTAATTCTACGGGTATTATAAATTTCTCATCCTCTAAATCAATTGTCAACCTCTCTGTCATCCAATCCCTACTCCAATTTAAACGTTCTTCGTTTCTCCCACGCATTGAGAACCTATCTTCTGTCTAGCTTTATATTGCTAGCCTTTTCTAACGTTAATAAGCATAGGAGTAGATCTAGTATAAATAGGCCATGAATTTCCGGATTAAATCAGTTATTCTTTAACCAACAAACCTGCTGCATCTTCAACGACTCTACGCAGAGCGCGCAAAGCTCTTGTTAAAACTCTGACCCTGCGAGGCAGAGTACTTTGATTAAAATAATAGTTGAGCTAGTTTTTTCTTTTCTAACTATTTTTGTATCATCGAAACTTATTCAATATATATTAATTGTGAGTATTCAAAACAACGCATTATTTCAAACATTCATTTGCATGCAAATAAATCTGATAATCTCTCAGGAGGCTCAATACCTCTACCGTTACATAACTTTGTTAAATCCGCGGCAGTACGGTGAAGTCTCCGTCCCCGAGTAAAGGGCTAACGCCTTGACTCAAAAGAGAGACTGTTCTACGTTTATGGTTCTCACCGAAATCGAACTCATTATTCGCAGGTCTGAACGTAACATAAACTAAATTTTGGTGTCAGAAGTGGGATATGAACGCCGTGGGATATGAAAACCACAGCTGCACCAAATACATCTAATCTACGTATAAGTGGTGCTCATCTCGAAAATAATCCAAAAGAAGATAACCCTCAAAGTACATCTCCGGGTATAAGCGGCAATGAAGATAACTCACGTAACCTAAGTACTTCCGTAATTCGAGATCAACCACCGACTAATCGCCCTGATTCCCCACTAATAAACTTCGATAACCAACAAGGTGAAAATCGGCACGGAAACGAAGCCAACCTCGGCGACCAGGCGCTACAACAATCAAATCAACTTCATAACACTATAAATAACCTAGCGCTTAACATCATGGCTCAACCAGCCCCACCGGTGTCAAGTAAATACGCGCTCGAAGCAGTGCCCATATTCGATGGGCGCAATATACCATTATCACATTTTATCGAAGGATGTGAAGAAGCTCAACAAATGATACCTGCGAAGTCGCAAAGACATCTGGCCCTGATATTACGAAACAAGTCAAGGGGTGAAGCACGCCGCGCAGTACACGGCGTCGAGCTAAACACAATTCCAGCGTTTATGGATTTTGAGGGTGAGTATAGTGATTTTAGAAATCACTATACTCACCCTCAAAATCCGTGTACCAACTGCGAGGAGAGCTTGGAAGAATATTTCAAAATGATAACGAAGGAGTGCTCGCTTTTTCTAATCGTGCAAAAGACCTCGACAATAAAATCGCCGAAGCTCATAAGCAAGCACATGACGGAGCCATCGACGATGCATTTAAAAACTCACTCGATGCCGATTTACCGCCCGCCGAGCAACCGAGAAGACGAACCCCAAGGAACTCGCAGCTACGCTCCGTGCGGTACACACGCCCCGAGGAAAGGGATAGCCAACCAACACGTGTCGCCACTGCCTTGCTAAACCGCGGAAGCAACGTACCCGTGATACAGGTGATATCAGATTTCTTGAAACCAACACTTTTTACGATTGACACAGGTTCATCATTAAATTTGGTAAAAAGTAAACAAATTGCGCCGCACGCCTACGTGGATGATACAGATATCGTGAAGATTAACGGAATAACGAAGGATTACGTATATTCACTGGGATGCACAGAGATACATATTTTGTATTCCAGAGTTACGTTTCATCTCGTAAAAAATTATTTCCCCATTGAAGATGATGGTCTAATCGGTACGGAATTTTTCCGTACTGAGACGTGCCTGTCGTTCCCCGGGCTTCAGCCGGCCCTGAACGTCGCAACA
Source organism: Ichneumoninae sp. B BG-2022a (assembly GCA_030522725.1). Classification (NCBI taxonomy): domain Eukaryota; kingdom Metazoa; phylum Arthropoda; class Insecta; order Hymenoptera; family Ichneumonidae; species Ichneumoninae sp. B BG-2022a. The sequence continues at coordinate 7,360 of JAPYZD010003808.1, forward strand.
GGGCACCCGAAGGACCCTTTTTTTGATACACCGATGGTAGATCGTTCTCGAACGTTCGAGAACGTTCGAGAGCGTCGCCCACGCGAGCGCTCGCGGCGCGCGCCGTAAGTACACCGCGGTGGGAGAGCCCACTCGTGGGGACTCGCGCTCGATAGGGAGAGCGAGCGTGCCGTGCGCAACACCGGCAACGGGTATATAAGGCGGTGCACAGCACCTGGAAAGCAATTATTATTTCTCGACGGCGACGAAGAGAAGGTAATTCGGAATCCCCTATCCTACCGGTCCTGTCAGCTTTTGGTGACATTAGCATAGACAGTGTACCATCCGAGAGACTAGGAGTAACCAGTGGTGACGTCGGCCATCCTAGTTTTCTCATCCCCGTAGCTACAACGAATAGTCAGGTATCCCGACGGAACTGACCCTGAAGCGAGTACCGGTGGGGTGGTGGTGACATCACGAACAACTCAGCTCTCGTGGAAGCGAAAGTTTCGGCTGAGGTCCCGGCAGGAGGTTTGCACTTACGGTGCGAATTTAAGGTCTGGAAGACTAGAGGTACGACCACGATTTAATGCCATTGAATTAACAAACACGCAAAGGTTTGAAATAAAGATTTAAATACAAAGCGAAGCAAGGTAAAGTTACCACCTCAAGAAATAGGAATTTTAAATTGCAGAATTTTTTACTAGAAATCTCAAAAGTTCGGAGATACGCTTTGTCTCTCCCTCGTTTATAAACGACGCCAAGAAGAAAAATTTCATCACTTTATTTTTGTATCGCATTTCTGAATATTTTCAATAAACAATTTATTTTATATCTCAACCGATCGCCTACAAATAATTTCTCGCTCGTTCCGAACCCTAACATCCACAAGTCCCCTTGCACATAAGCTAGGCCTAAAAGTGGAACGTTACAGTACATATAACGCTGATGTATCATACTCAGATCGATGCCTAATATGGGGCCTGAACTCGAGCCCGTCTATGAAACTGGAGACCATCGTTGTTCCGGCAAGAACAAAAGGGAATTTTTATATCCGAGTAGCTAACCCCGAAATAAAGGTCGGTTATGTACCTCGGCAATACATCTCGGACGGAGTCTTCTTAGGGGAAGCTCTCATCACGAATGATAATGGTAAAGCTTACCTATATCTCATCAATGCTACAGAATAAGAAATAGAGGTAGCCGTTCCTGTGCTAACCATTCAGTCTTACGAAGAAATCACCACTAAAAATCCTTATGAAGAAAAGGAAATAAACAATTACTAAACAAAGGCCACGCCAGCTCTGCTACAGGTAACCAATGGGTCACGCCAGCTTGTAACTGAAGTCAACGAGACACCAGCGCCTTCTAATACAAATTATCAAACAAAGGCCATGGTAGTTCTACTTCAGCCGCCGGCCGGGTCACGCCGACCAGCGCTCGAACCCAGAGAGACACCAGCGCCTGAGGCACATAATGAGCATCGCACACAATGCGGGGAGAACCCTAACGCGCCAGCCTACCAACACGACGAAAACAACAAAGGCTACGAAATTCTAGAGAATTACCAAACCAACATGGGTTCATATGAAAATAACCCCCACAGCTTAGCACAAACCAAATCCACCAAAAATAAAGTTGAGACTTGCGAAATTAATCAGGCGACAGCCTACATTGTGCAAAATACAAACGTCGATCGTGTATCAAAAATACGCAGCCTCCTGCGCCTGGACCATTTAAATCCAGAAGAACAAGAAAATATACAAACGCATCTTGAAGAATACAGCGATAGGTACTATCTGTCTGGTGAGAAACTAAAGGCTACGAACGTACTGAAACATCGAATAATTACGACCGACGAGATCCCATTAAACTCTCGTCAGTATCGATACCCGCCTACATTGAAAGAAGAAATAAATCGCCAAGTCAATGACCTGCTTGAAGGAGGGATTATCCAACCCTCAAAATCGCCATACAATTCTCACCCGTATGGATCGTCCCGAAGAAAGCGGCCTCCAAGGGAAATAAGAGATGGAGGATGGTGCTCGATTACCGCAACCTGAACGAAAAAACTGTAAGCGATGCTTCCCTTTGCCACTGATAAACGAAATACTAGACCAACTAGGATGAGCAGTGTATTTCTCTACATTCGATTTGGCATCTGGGTTTCATCAAATCGAGATGCATCCGCAGGACAGACATAAAACAGCCTTCTCAACGCCATATGGACACTATGAGTTCGCACGAATGCCGTTCGGATTGAAAAATGCCCCAGCTACTTTTCAAAGACTCATAAATCAAGTACTCACCGGGGTACAAGGGTCCGACCTTTTCGTATATCTTGACGATATGGTAAGATACGCTACAAATCTCGAGGAACATGAGTTGAAAATGGAGAGGCTCATGAAACGATTGAGGGATGCTCAGCTTAAACTGCAGCCCGACAAATGTGAGTATCTATCTACGGGAAGTCGCATATCTGAGGCACATCATCGGGAAGGATGGAGTGAAACCTGATCCAGCCAAACTTGCAGCGGTCCGAGATTTTCCGAGGCCCAAAAACGCAAAGGATATCCGACAATTCCTCGGACTCACGGGGTACTATCGAAGATTTAGTGACAACTTCTCGAAGATTGCCAGACCTCTAAACATCCTTTTGAAAAGGGAAGCCGTTTTTGAGTGGCGTGAAGAACAACAGAACGCCTTTGAAACCCTTCGCAACAAGTTATGCGAGGAACCAGTTTTACAGTATCCAGACTTCTCTCAACCATTTATAGTAACAACTGATGACTCGGGAACGGCCGTCGGAGGAATTTTGAGCCAAGGCCCCCTGAGGAAGGACCGCCCAATAACTTATACTTCACGTGCATTGACTGACACAGAGCAGAAATACAGTACATATGAAAAAGAGGCTGTCGCAATTCTACACTCTGTATCTTAGTTCCGCCCGTATCTTTACGGCAAAAAGTTTAAACTCGTGACCGACCATAAACCATTGGTCTGGCTCCATACATCCAAAGATCCTACGTCGCGGTTGACACGTTGGCGATTAAGACTTGAAGAATACGAATACGAAGTCGTCCACAAGACGAGTAAAATGAACGTCAATGCCGACGCTTTGTCTCGGAATCCCCGCGACGAACACGTAAGCCAACTGCAACCAGATGTAGCGAGGCATGTCTACCCTATAAAAAAGGCCAAAACCACGATAGAAATACCAAATGCAGACGACGAGGACGGGGATGAACCGATAGCAAGGCGGCTTCGGAAAAGGCCGGAAAGGGCTGCGCCGGTACCAAAAAAATCGAAGGTACCTGCGCCTAAGCCTCTCGACCCCCGTCTGCAGACGGCTGCCCTGTTGCGAGCCGTCTAAGAAACCGCAATAAAAAAGACGATGTACCAAGCACAACACAACAAACGAGGAAAATTAAACAAGTCATTAAGACAAAACAAAAATTAGATTAAAAGGGGCAAGAACCACCTGTTACAGGAGATTTGGAATGGCGCATTCCGGAACGAGAAACCGCGGTAAATCCATCAATATTCGCAAACTTTGGAGACGATGAAACTTTCACCATCTCAGGCGAATCGGACGACTACTACGTCGACCGATCTGAAGACGAAGGCGAAGGAAAGATAACCGGTGAAAATGTTACAAGATCCAGAGGCTCTCCTCCCATCACAAGCAATGAACAATAATTGTTCATGCGTAAAGACAATTACCTCTACTTCCTCTCAGAAACCGGGGAACCTTGCGATGAGGGATCCAAAGGACTCGCCGAGAAATTTAAAATAGTACCGAAATGGTACCGAAATTTAAAATAGTACCGAAATTCCGTAACCTCAATTTCGGTACTGTTAGTATGAACAAAGGTAATTCAAAAACACACATCGCCATGGTGATAAAAAGGAAGAACGGAACGATGATGAACAAAGAAGCCTTCTCATCCCTGTACCAACAGCTAGGGAAGGTGCTCAAGGGACTGGAACTTCGCTCGATTAGCATGGCAAAAACATTGGTTCTCCACGGATTACCATGGGACTTTGTAGAAAACGCGCTCCGACAAGGTCTCAGATCCGCGTCAACAAAATTAATTATCTACCTCGGAGTCATACGTTACCCTCCAGCGGAAGAAAGGAAAACAATTATGAGTGAAACTCACGCCTCGGCAGTCGGGGGACACAAGGGTGTTACCAAAACTTATAATCGCATCAGATAGCGTTATTACTGGGAGGATATAAAGAACGATATCCGCGAATGCATCCAACACTGTTTACCATGCCTTTTGAAAAACTCGTACGCGTAAAGACCCGACAACCAATGATAATCAAGGATACACCCGACTCAGCTTTCGACAAAATCTCAATGGCAAAATCTCATCGTCGGACCTCTATCTGAGGCTCATAAAGGAAACGGGTACCTCCTTACAATGCAAGACCTAACGAAATATTCATTGGCCGTGGCATTACCAAAAGCCACATCAGTCAATATCGCGGATGCTCTAATCAAAAATTTCATCTGCTCTTTCGGCGCATCAAAGACAATTCAAGGCGCGAACTTCCTAAGTGCGCTTATGAAAAATGTTGCGAGGAAGTTTAAAATAAAGCAATGCCGCACTACTGCATTCCACCCGCAATCTAACGGATCACTAGAAAGGTCGCATTACTCACTTGTCGAGTATGTAAAACAATATGTGAGCAAGGACGAAGAATGAAACCAATGGATCGAGCTCGCTACCTTTTCTTATAACACAAGTGTGCACGAGGGTACAAAGCATACACCCTTTGAACTCGTGTTTGGTAAAATCGCTCGCCAGCCGTCGTACGCACCGTCCGTCGACGAGGATTATAGCCGAACATATGGAAACTACCTCGTTGACCTGGGAACAAGGCTTCACGACATACAAGCCTTGGCGCGAGAGCACCTGATAGCTGCAAAAGAACGATCAAAAAAATATTACGATCGTAAAGCTAACCCTCACGTTTTCAACCCTGGCGACTGCGTATACCTGCAGCGAGGAAAGAAACAAGGGAAATTAGGGGACCACGACACAGGACCCCGTGAGATAACCGAAATAATGGGCGATGGGAACTTGCGGATTAAAACCGGACGCGAAACTCGCATAGTTCATCCGAACCGCGTGCGTTATTCCCACATAAACCCAGAAGATAGCAGTGACGAAGGATAAAAAGGAGAAAGAAAGAAAGGAGGAATAAAATCCATATATTGTGACGTATTTTTCGAGAGCTCACGCAAAACGGTACGAAAATCTAAAACTCAGAAAAATGCGAAATCGGGATCTCAAATACGTCACCTTCGGCCGTCTACGTCCGCGAATACATTGGCGTCCCGGTGGGCGCCAGTTAATTTTTGTTTCGCCGGTATTAACAACCGGCCTAATCTGGAGTCGGTGGAACGAGCCGAGCTCCGCAGGGTTAATTTTTATTTCGCCGGAATTACCAAACCGGACTAATCTGGGAGCGGGTGGAACAAGCCCAACTCCACCAGTGCGAGATCTGGAGGTCGGTGGAACAGGTCGACCTCCGCAAGGACGAAACGAACGGAACAACAGAACGAGAACTAACCGTAATGAGCTAACAGCAATGCACTCGAGGGAGCAAACGGTAACGGAAATGCACGGTTGCTCAGGATGCGGGTTTTGGTAGAAGGGTCGCGATCCTTTGCCAATGAATTAACGCGGAATCGAAAATATCGGAATCTCAAAATTGTACTAACGGGAATAATTAATTTGTAGGCTGTAAAGCCACGGGATCGCACACAAGTGTATCGAGAGCGCTCAGCCGATCGAACGATCGAGCGAGCGTAGCGAGAGCGGAACTATACGCGATCGATAAATTATCTAAGCGATAAACTCACCGAAACAGCAGATTTTATCCAATAATTTTCGGGAACTGCATCTTACGATGCCACGAGAACTTAAGCACAATCACTGCACCTCAAGAGCGTTATCCGAAACGGCTCTTGAGCACAGAAAAATCGGCAAATTATTCGGAAACGAATCCGCACGAAACACAGCGCACAAGTCTACTAGCGAACACGCAAAGCGACAGGTAGCGAACGCGACACACGAACCGAAGCGAGAGCGATAACCGGAGTCTACGGAAACGCGAGCGAGAACGACTGACTCAAGCGCGACACAATAGCCTAAACTGTAAACATCGGGAGCACGAGAGAGGTCCGAGCAGCCTTGAGGACGACTCCCGGTAGACTGATAAGCCTACGAAAATATTCTAACGAGACGTTATGATGATTATTACGGGATCCTTAACCGGTAACTACTGCCCTCTTGAACTATTTCGTGACGTCATCTATACGAGAGCCGAAACTGTAACGCGGTAACTTTGAGAATCTTCGCGATCGCTACTCCAACTTCAGGACGTGAAAACAAGGCTCTCTCTCTAAACTAAAACACGGCACAAGGGGTTCCAACCTTGCCCGGACTCAACTAAAACCTCCGTCTGTTCTCCAACGTCCTGTATTATCACCTAAGCGGAGTGCCGGGTTTGCACCGGACTTTGGCGTATTCGTGACGAAATCTCGTCGGGATCTCCTCTATTCATGTTTCTCATTTCTTCGAGATTCTCTCCACCGAATAGATTCAAGAATCCCGACCTGAACTAAATCTTTATGTTTATCACACACAAGCGGAATCTAACTGGATCGCACAACGTTACGAACCTTACTTAAACGAGAGCTGAAAGGTACGTGGGTAGCTACAGAGCAGTAAAGCGGGAACTATATCGGGCTAACCGAACTAAATCGATAGCCGTATCCGAAAAATGTTGATTTTTGTGACAGTGATCGAAAAATCACATCACAATATATATAACAAAAAAAATTATAATAAAAAAACATATATATATGTACCTTTCTTTCTGTAAATAACAACAAAACTCAATTAACACATAATAAATAAACCTTTTTGTACAGAGCCCACGCGCTTAACAATGGGAGGACAAAGTTACGTCATAGATATATAGGGATTCTTCGACGATTCAGGCAAACTGATACCTAAGGAAGTCACAGACATCTCGCTTTTTAGTAGACATTCCGATTATTGGATTGTCGAACCACCTGGCTGGGACCAAAGCCTCAGCATAGAAACAAGAAAAGCAAATCTGTGCCACAGCTTGTGCGCACATGGATTATTTTGGGAAGAAGGAGTAATCCAATACCAGTGGTTGGTTCTACAACTAAAAATGATCCTTCAATCCGCCCACCGAGATTATGTCTACGGGGATCATATTATTGACTATCTAGCCAGCATCTCAGAATGTAAAATTCTGAATCTTAAAGAAGCCGTTCCGGCTCTACACGAGCTCATCGGACCCGAACACTACTGCCTTCATCATGGAATTATTTTAAACCGAAGCTACTATTGCTCTCTCATCAACGCGACGAAACTAAAATGGTATCTTCGAGCCCTGCGGAAGACTAATAAAACATGCGGCCCACCACCGTCAGGCCCGCATGAAACACCCTGCCTTTTTGCAAGGAAATTCTTAGTGCTATGGACGAAGACAGGGAAACGGTCACTGAGGAACCAAGGAGAACACACCCAACGCGAGAGACAAGGACGAAGGGACCAACCAGGTCAAAAAGAATCGGAGCAATTCTTTTGGCACTAATCACCTTTGAACTAATGGGTCAGACAGAAGCACTCATTGGTTATGATTGCGGTTCAAGGTAATTGAATATAACGACGCTATCACGGCTTGACGTCGACCAAATCGATATACCGCACATTGAGCCAAATATTACTGAAAAATACATCCGCCTTATGCAAATTAACGAATTCTCAAAAACTTATCTTATGCCATGTAAGATCTCAATCCAGCGACAAATGTTTCACTGCGGGATGCATTCCCATGCTTTACCCGTCACACACGGAATAATGGAATATCTAAAGGACGTGAGCCGTAGTGAATGCGCAAAACTAACGCAAACCGGAATTCTTAAATTTTCTGAAAACTCAGTAATAACCGGCATTAAAAGGAATGCTACGGTAACCAGCAGTGTGACGCTGGCTCGAAAAATTGGACAAGGTGGTACGTGTGTCGATACACAATTCGCAGATCCATACGGAAGCTGGGATAATGTAGTAGTGATGGGCGTTATACGCATCACTCTGCAAGAGAACATAGCTCGGGTAAACATTAACACTAACCGAGTGCATCTGCGGTCCGAGATTTCGTGCAAATTAACGGACGACGGTTGTATCGACATCGAGGGAGGAAATTCATACTGGAATATGCTTCCGACAGATCAGTGCCAATTCAGTCGCTACGATATATTACATTCGCACTTGAAAAGAAAGGGGAATTGTCTGTGTGCGGCTACACACTCATCCGCACAGAACACCTCAAACTGTTCATTTTTGAGGAACGCAGGGACGTCATACTGAGCGCACGGAAAAGCTTAGCCTCCGAAAACTTGGACCTATTCACGTACGTTAATGCTAAATTCGTATACGTGGAGAAACACATACAAACAGAGCTCAGCAAACTCTACTATAACGTACTAATGAAAAGCTGCAATCTGGAGCGTCAAGTACTAAAAAATACACTCACGCTGGCCACTCAAGCGTCGGATGAATTCGCATATCAACTCATGAAGGGGCCAGGATACATGGCCGTTGTTGCGGGAGAAGTGGTGCATCTCATAAAATGCATTCCAGTCGAAGTGACAATACGCAGAACTGAAGAATGTTATCACCATGTACCGGTGATAGCATTCTTAACACACATAATATTACAAGCTGGGACACAGATTAATTGTAACCCAATGGTACCGCCCATGTATCGGCTACAGGATTCGTGGTATAAATTCACGCCGGAACCTACCGAGACAATGTCACCCCCTAAGATAAAACCTTTCACCAAAGCAACATGAAAGTATACGAGCCCAGGACAGCTTGCAACCAGCGGAATATACACTCAAGACGATCAGGAAAATCTCCGAGGTCACATAATGTTCTCCGCGGAGCGGAATGCAATTCTCAATACCATAGCTAGAAGTATAACCGGACACCCAACGCTTCGACAAGGCACTTCCTTCATAAACTTGATAGACGAAGATGCTCTGGAGACGATTTCACGAAACGTGTGGGACAAAATATGGAGCTCTTTCCTCACATTTCGCACAGCTAGCGCGGGAATCCTAGGCCTCGTAATTCTTGTAAGAGGAGTCAAACTTACCGCCGACACCGTCATCCACGGTTACGCATTGCATACAATTTATGGCTGGCCTTTGCACATGCTCGGGGCCCTTTGGAGTTTTGTAACTCACTTGCTGCTTCATCTCGCCCACACCAAGACAAAAGATGAACCCGAGCCGGACCCGCCGAGTTAAAAAAATCAACCCCTGCTGACAGACGCTAACCCTAGTTCTTCGCTGTATCCAACGATTGGGACAGCACCAACGATAACTTTCAAAGGACCTACGGTACACTACTCCCCACCGAAATAAAAACAAAAAGAAAAGGTGAAAAAGTCATGTGGCCAAAACCTTATAAAAGTCAGGGACAGCATTTGCAGTTTCACACTTTTCTAAAAGTTTTCTTTCGAGACACATCGCTAAATGCAACCGCCTCCCGACTTCGACTGTGAAGAAGAAAACGACCGGTACGGACCGATCGACGGACTAATTCCAAGCACAGATTTTTATTTGCCCTTGTGGAATGCCCTATGCATAGTGGGAACATCGTATATTTGCATTAACACCTCGAGAGCTATTTGCCGAGATTGTTTTATCCGACCATTCAATCGTTCCGAAAATTATCGATTGTTGGAACAACACACTCTGATCCTGCCCCGAGGACCATTGCGTTTAACGTGCCGATATTGTGATCGGAGTTATCTACTGGTAAAGGTAGCCGGGGAGTGTCGCAAGTGCCTCGAAGCATACCTTGATAACAAGGAACAATTAGTAGCGGGTCTGCCGATCGACGTCATCACCGAGTGGTAGAAAAAGGAAAAAAAGAGGCAAGAAAAGGGAAAAGGAAGATATATATGGTAGTATATATATATATACTACCATATATATATATATAGATGGTAGTATATACCAGTAGTGGTACCATATATATATATATATGGTACCACTATGGTATAGTAGTAGTGGTACCATATATATATATAGATGG
>JAPYZD010003809.1:0-12340 GCA_030522725.1 Ichneumoninae sp. B BG-2022a
ATCAGGATGTGACGCTCCGTTCCCTTTCTCTAAGAAATGCTGTAGTGACGAAAATAATTCGAATTTCGATTTAAAAATTTAACAGCATGTTTGTAACCGATAATCAAAAAAAAAAAAGATTTTTTGAAAATTTCACACTGAGATGATCCCTTAAGAAGATCTTTTTTTACATGAAACAAAATGGACCTGATTTTTTTTACATTATAAAAAATATATGCCTGATGGAGATATAAGTGGTTTTTTTTTTGTTAACTAACCTTGTTTGTATCAAATACATGGCTTATGTGGTCAACGGTTGGACGGGTGATAGTAGTGCGCGTGGAGGTCTGCTTCGCAAAGGACAACAACGAATTTGCATTGTGGCCGTGCTTGCTGTTTGAACAACACGGGCTCTTGTACAGCGAACTTTGATCTCCCACCCTTCATATGCAGGATAGTTAATATTAGACTATGGCAGCAGTCGCAGCATTCGAATTTCAAGAGCAACCGAAATGTTTCAACTTGCCTTCCTCTCGACCAGAACTCGTCATTTCGGACGGGACGGAATGGCTCTTCCGACAGTTCCGGATCAACGCCTTTTTACAGTAAGAATCACTTTGGTTTTTTTTCTCTTTTTGGTTTATTTCTTGTCCCTCTCTTGTTTATCCTTCGTGCACTTTACACAGGGTACACGGAGCTTTGGGAGTTGAATAAGCGATTGACGAGAGGAAGGTTTTTCGTTCTCTTCCGGCTTCCGTCCGTTGGATTTTTTTTCCGGTGCGCAAACAGACATTGAATTTCGCTCTTTCTCTCCGAGGAAGGATCAGGAAGATTGGAGCTGGAGACTTTGAATAAATTTTCGAACCTTCCTCGCACGAGGTATAAAGAAATTGTTTGCTCCATTCTCTTTTGGGTATTGCTAAAAGGGCGAGTAGTAAATTTTACATAGCAAGCCTCTGTTTGATTATCGACAATAGTTGTGTTTATCGAGAATCTGGCGCATAAAAAGAGGTGAAAAGAAAAGTTTGTCCCGCAGCCAGGCACACAACCCAGTCGTCGATGAACCCCTTTAGTGTCAGAGAAACGTGTTTCTCTATACGTTTTGGCCCCTACAGGGGCCTCTGACAGTGAAGGGGTTAATAATGCATCACACGTACATTCCCAGCCAAAAGCAAGATTCAGTGAGAATGTGAACACTTTCTAGTAGTAACATAATCTGAAAAAAACAACTGTACCAATTTTGTATAATAATAATGTTAAAAAATTAGTATACAGTTGATAAAAAAAATTGTAAAAAAAATAATCAGTTAAACTATTTTTCTGTTTTCCGATGAATTCGTTGATTTTTCAGAAGCCAGATGATTTTTTCAGAATTTTCTTACATTTTTGAATTTTCCTCATTTTCACCATAACTACGGAACTATTGGCGTGAACGCCTCAAAACTTTCTGTGGAATCGTGATACGGAAACATATTCGAAATTCGTGCCTCTACATAAATTTTTCCAATTTACGAATAAAAAAATGTTTAATATAAGAAAATGCTAAAAACATTCACGTGAATAAAAAAGAATCAAGAAATTCATTTTACATGATAAAATTAAAGTTTCTCTGGTTTTTTAAAAATACTTAACTATTTAATAATGTGTTAATAACTTTCTTGCATTATTATGATGCAAAATCAAAGGTCTTGACATAATTAATACGGCTAATTTTTTAAAAGATTTTTTGCATATCGTGAAGTAATGAAATTTTGATCGAATTAAACTTTTTGTTGGGAATGTATGCATCCTTAAGCTTCGGTGAGTAAACGAAACTTGTTCGTGAATACTTTTGTATTCAACGTAATGTTTTGTATTCAAAACGTAATGTTTATAATTTACAATAATATTCAAGGAGAACGAGGATACTTTTATACCGTTACTATTTCACTCGTCGGCGTCTCAAACGTGCACCTTACGCTTTTCCTTTTACGACGGTTTACCCCGTCTTACTTGTTTCAAGTTTTCCCAAAACTTTTCTCGAGCGACTCGGTGCGCCGGCAACCCCACTTGGACCACTCGAATAAACGTCAGCGAATATACCCCCGGTTACATCTGACTTTTTATAAACTTCTTCATACCTCGCGAACTTTTCCCCCTCTCGCCCATTACGTTTCCACGAGCTTTTAGTTTCGTTCATTCGCGTATCGTTTTGCCACTTCGCTTTACGGCCCTCCCTCACTTCCTCTTACTTTCCTCGACGTAACATGCAAATTTACGACCCTCAAGAACATCTGATTATCCGACTTGTTGGATTTAAAAAAAACGTATTTATCCAAGACAGAATGCGCGAATTCGGACTTGATTGAATTACGGAGATTAAAAAAAAACCGCGAACAAACCCAGAGCTTCGTACTTCGCGTTGCACATTTAATTATCACGAATCCAACTTCGTATCGCAACAACCCCGCGAAAATTCCGCGTTCAAAATGTGCACCTCACCGATGCCTCCAATAGCATCGCTTAACTCGTCCCACCCGTTCGCCGAGCCCCCGCCATCAGGCTAAATTACAAACTCCCAAGTGAGAGTTATAGCGACGAAGCGCGTTCCTGCATTTATTCATGCGGCAGACGCAATTAAAATTACGAACTTCGGTAACGAATTACAGTGTTGCTGGGCCTCCTGCCCCGCTGCACCCTCCCGCACCCCGGGCGATATATGTCGAGCGTGAAAGCATGGATAAATTAAACGTTCGCCCCAAATGTCAACCCTATATTTGTCCGTACAAACAAATTTTTCGTTTTTAAGCCATCATTTCACCAGAAAATCGTTACGTATCCCCGAGCTTACAGGAAGTTGCGATACATCTCCCATGTACGGCCCGTTACATGCTCTGAAATTATTTCGGGTACATAGGCGTTCGTATACACAGTCCATTGTGCCGACCGCGACCGATTGTGCAGCTAGTATAATACTCGGGCCGTTCTATGTAAATCGGTGGAGCCTTGTGCTCGACCGGCGCTTCCTCTCGTATTATGTAAATGGCTTTGTGCAATCGCGGTCCCGTAAATGCTTCGGATTTCTCGTGTGTCGTTTATGCGGTAACTCATACCGTCTTTCCACCCTTTACCGGACCGATGCATGCAAAGGGCAGAAGCGGTGAATATGGCCCGGTTCGCGTATCGTCGGTTTACGCGGAATCGGGACGGGCCATTTTCCCCACTTTTTATCCTACGCTGAATCGAGTCCTCCCGAAACCACCACGCACATATCTCGCGAGACCCTCGAAACGCTCGCTCAGCCCTCTAATTAGCTCACGGTGTATTGGCTTTGCATCAGGAATGTTACGTCGAGCTGTATCCTCTTTCAATCTTTTCACGTCCCCCGCTCTTGGGCGCATATTGGCACGATGCACTACTCTGTGCATCCCACTCGCGATTGCGGGAACGACCGGGCAAAAGCTTCCACAACCGACGATGAACATACATCTCTGACTCGAGCATCGAGCATTACACACGCCTTTCCACTCGATGCCCTTTATCTGCGCTATCGAACGAACCGGCTCCTATCTACCCTACTCGTGCGGGACTCGTTTCGGCGCCTCACTACACAACTTGTTTCTCCGCTTCCGATTTCGATACCAAAACCGTTAAAAAGATTCCACTGCATTTTGGTCGTTGAAATTTTAGATCTGCGATTTTTCCTTTTGCTTATTTTTATTTTTTTATAGAAAGGGTAGCTTTTTGCGTGATTGATTAAAACTGTGGAAAATCTTATTTTCAATTTTCGTTTTGATATTTTCATTGGGTAGCTCGGTTATTTTGTTTTTGTTTGCCCTTTATCTGTGCTATCGAACGAACCGGCTCCTATCTACCCTACTTGTGCGGGACTCGTTTCGGCGCCTCACTACACAACTTGTTTCGCCGCTCCCGATTTCGATACCAAAACCGTTAAAAAGATTCCACTGCATTCTGGTCATTGAAATTTTAGATCTGCGATTTTTCTTTTTGCTATTATTTTTTTTTTTATAGAAAGGTTAGCTTTTTACGTGATTGATTAAAACTGCGGAAAGTCTTATTTTCAATTTTCGTTTTGATATTTTCATTGGGTATCTCGGTTATTTTATTTTTGTTTACGGAATCTGTTACTCTGAATGGGATAATGAACGTCACAATCACTCACTACACAACTTGTTTATCCGCTTCCGATTTCGATACCAAAACCGTTAAAAAGATTCCACTGTATTCTGGTCGTTGAAATTTTAGATATGCGATTTTTCTTTTTTACTTTTTTTTTCTTTTTTTGTAGAAAGGGTAACTTTTTGCGTGATTGATTAAAACTGTGGAAAATCTTATTTTCAATTTTCGTTTTGATATTTTCATTGGGTATCTCGGTTATTTTGTTTTTGTTTACGGAATCTGTTACTCCGAATGGGATAATGAACGTCACAATCACTCACTACACAAGTTGTTTCTCTGCTTCCGATTTCGATACCAAAACCGTTAAAAAGATTCCACTGCATTCTGGTCATTGAAATTTTAGATCTGCGATTTTTCTTTTTGCTTATTTTTTTTTTTTAAATAGAAAGGCTAGCTTTTTGCGTGATTGATTAAAACTGCGGAAAATCTTATTTTCAATTTTCGTTTTGATATTTTCATTGGGTATGTCGGTTATTTTATTTTTGTTTACGGAATCTGTTACTCCGAATGGGATAATGGACGTCAAAATTCCGTCCAACTTGGCCGAGACTCGTTTGTCAAAGTTACGGAATATTGCACGAGGGGCTTTGTTAAACTTTTGCCGAGTGGCACCGTTAATTTGTTGGCGTAAGAGGCGCCATTTGTCGCTGGCCTCTTCCGAGGCCCGGGAACTTATTCAAGATTCACTTAGTGAAGTCTCCCGCTGAGGTACATAATGTATGTTCTTTGGGTCTTCTGTGAGCGTTAAAGTAGCGTACTCACCACTTTCGGGAGCTGGGAATATGTTGAAAGCCGAGTTTTGTACCCACGACGTAACCTTCACGTGTTTTTTAACGTTGGGTGGAATTTCACACCTGAGGACGCCGGTGTTGCCGACCCTCACGTAAGCGTCCTTCACAACGACGTCGTACTTCTGACGAACCACTGAAAAAGATTAAAAAATGAAAGTCATTTAAAAAAAATTGAGTTATTAAATTCTCCGCTCGACTTTGGGGTAAACTACTGTTGGAGCCACATTATTTTGTCGAAACCACAATTGGCCGTATCGTCGTATGATCGAAAGCCATGGATCCGAACGCACTTCATCCGAATAGCCAAACTTCCGAAACTTCATTTTTCCGAATGGTCAAAGTGCCGAATCGTTATTTTTAACTCCCGACTGCCCGCTAGGGCAAAAAGACGGGAGTTATGCGTTTGACGGAGGCCCCCCGATTTTGCTGTTTTCGTTGTGTCCAGTGTTTGTCGGAACGGCGCAACGTCTCTTGACAAAATTTGGCACACTAGTTCTGTGTATGTGGGAGTGTGTTCGTAGCAAAGGAATAAGAAAATAAATGTGGAATGGCAGAGATAATTAACTTCGAAAAAACGGGCCAAAAGCCTATTCAGATATATCGACAGGCGCCCGCCATTATCTACTCTTGCTTTTGCGATTATTTTTTTTTGTCGTCTGCTATGCTGTAGTCTGTGCCATGAATTCACTCAGCGTATAGTATAACCTTGATTACGCATTGAGCTGTGTTTCTGCTAATTTGTTTTTTTTTAATTTATATTTTTATTATTATTATTATATAAAATTGATTTTTAAAATTATTATTAGTGTTTATTTATTTATAATCCGAATTGTCAAATTTACGAAATTTTATAATTCCGAATATTCACTGCAGCGAACGGTACTCTTCGAAATATAGTAATTGCACGTTATTCCTCCGAATCGTGAATCAACCGAATCACGAAAGTATAGAATACAACTAGTCTAGTCCAGTCTAGCCTAGTGAATTCCAGAGATTCACTACGAATTAATTCTAATAAACGGCCCTTTGGAGGATTCCTGTACGGACAAATGACGATTCGGTGCCTTGATGTTTAGAAATTTTACGATTTGGGGAAATGAAGTTCGGTGAAGTCGGTATTCGGAAAAATGACGTTCGGTTAAGTGACGATTCGATGGAATAACGTTCGGTTAAATACTATTTCCGAAGAGTAACGTTCGCTGAAACGAAGATATGGAATCCTACAGTTTCGGAAATTTGATGATTCGGATACATAAAGATTTGGCTGTTTATCATTCAGAAAAATAAAGATTTGGCAGTTTACGATTCAGAAAAATAAAGATTCGGCAGTTTACGATTCAGAAAAATGAAATTCCGTAAGTTTGACTATTCGGACGAAATGGGTTGGAACCGATGATCTTCGGCCATACGACGATTCGTCCGATTGTAGTTTCGAAAAAATCATGTTAGGCTGCCTACTGTTTGGCTGAACGACTAAACAAATAAACAAATAACCTGTGAAATAAAAAAAAACTAACACGGAAAGGAAACATGAGAGAGTTGCATCGACCGGCAAGGCTGTAACGCTGATAATAAATACGTCGTCTGCCCGGGCGCGTAAACCGCGATAAGTGATTCCTGGCACGTTATCGTCGAGGAGTTTAAAGGGGAAAGAATCATGGTGCATTAACCGCGAGTAAGCTCGGACGTGCGCGGAGACGTGGCAGAGTCGGCACAAGTCGTCAAGTGTATAGAAACCAAAGCCGGAATGAGAAGAAGCCAGAAGGGTTGGCGGGTGGTTGGCGCGCGACGTGGAACCGCGGAATCTTGATCTTGGCAGGCCGTCCCAGCGATTGCTTTGGATGTTTTGGTCTACCATATACATACATGTGCATGTACATATATAAATATATACATGCCGAGTTGAGTATCGCGAGGGAGGTAAAACGTGGCCATTCATCTTCGGAGGTGCGGTAAGCGCAGTTGGCGCGATAGCTCGAGCTTTCTGCTCTCTTTTACTCCCTGGCGCATGTAGCAAGCTCGCGGCGAGCCTCGTTCCACGTGCCTCGCAGTCTCGAACGTTTATTTCGGCGTGTGCTTCTCAAACGGTCATCAGTGTGCGGATCTCGACTTTAATGTACTGTAATGCATAGCGTCTCCGTCGTCTACCAACAGCTTTTTTGGTGCACCGAACATGTACCAATGTTGGAACCTGTTCGAGTCATTTTTGCATTGTGCTGTTCAAACGGTCATTAGTGTACGAATCTCGACATTAATGTATTGTAATGCATAGCATCTCCATAGTATACGAACAGCTTTTTTGGCGCACCGAACATGTACCAATGTTGGAACCTGTTCGAGTCATTTTTGCATGGTGCTTTTTAAACGGTCATCAGTGTGCGGATCTCGACTTGAATGTACTGTAATTCATAGCGTCTCCATAGTCTGCCAACAGCTTTTTTTGGTGCACCGAACATGTACCAATGTTGGAACCTGATGTTTTATTTTTCTGCGGGCGTCGTGACATCCCTTCTACATCTCGGCCATGTTTTTTCAAAGTCTCTCGAAGTTCGGCAGGTCTCGTCGTCATAGCGCAAGTGGCGCCAACGTTACGCGGAACGTAAGCGCACTACAACCTTTCGAGTCCATACCGAACAAACATCTCTGATGTTTACAGTGTTGCTGGCTGCCGATTTGCCGTACATTTTTTAAGGCTCTGTGAGTGAAGTTCAGGGCTTTGAAAAAACATGGCCATATCACACGGAATTAGCCCATTTTTTCAGCAAGACGATTTTTCGGGGTGAGGGTACGTTGGAAAACTCACCAGCTCGAACCGTGATTTCCCGTCCGAGCACTCTACCGACGCTGTTTGAGGCTTGGCATCGGTAAACAGCTGCGTGAACGTCGCCCCGATAGCTCTCACCGCCGAACGGAAGAAAGTACATAGAACCGTTGACCAGCATCTCCCGGATGTTGGAAATGGGATGGACCGGCGAACCGTCGCCCATCAGCCAGTCAACACGGGGAGTCGGACTTCCCTTCGCCGAGCAGTGTATCATCGCTCCGGTATCGTTGGAAAATTCCACGGTCGAACGGGGCTGCGAGGTCAGCACCGGTCCCTGGCTGTCCAGAACCACACCTCGGCCTGCAAAAAAAAGAAGAAGAACAAAATCAATTAAACATCATTTTTTTCCTCAACTCGAATATGCTCGAGCGATCGGGGAGTTTTACCGTTGCAAACGGGCTAACGAAATCGCGTGCACTTTAGACCCGCGTTCGAGCTTCCGATTTTCAACGATACCCCAGCCGAGCCATTACTTCATTAACGGTGTTAACCTCGGCACTTTCCTCCCGGCCCGTGCTGTAAGCGATGTCAATATTCATTACGCCTTCCGAGAGAAAGAGATTGCGGGACGGGGGAAAAAAAGCAAAGGGTTCCGGCAAAATTATCGAAGCTCCAGTCGGCTACGTGTTTCCTGCTATTCACTCGAGACTAACAATAACAGTAAATAATGGCGTGAGCGAAAAAAAATCCACGGAAGAGCAGTACAATAATATCGTTTCATCATCCGCGTTCTTTTTTTTTTGTGTCTTCCTCTTTTTCATCTAATATCTCTTCATTCGTTGAATTATAGCGCAAACGACCTGAGAGAAAGCAGCTGCAGCATCGCGCCGCCTCTGGGATTATTCTCCCGTTAATAAATTATGTTCGTGGCATCAAAGCGTATCGTGGGGGTGTTGTGCGTTTATTATATACAGTGCCCTCTCTCGCAGCTTGTGCGTACCGATTACACGATAAATATTAATACTACACTATGGGAAAATAACTCGTTGTCCCTTTATAACTTTCATTACGAGAATTATTAGAATTACTCGTTTTACTTTTTTATTCGTTCAATCAAATTTTATCCAATAGAAAAACTTTGTTTAGACACAAAAAAGTTGAAAATTGAAATTATTATATCGCTTTCTCATGAAAGTTGGAAATTGAAATTTTCATATCGAGTTCTCATAATGTTCCTTTATTCACGAAGCCTCTTCTATGCGGAAGCATTGTCTGTATTTTCGGCTTCCTCATAGAAAAAGCTTCGCGCATAAAGGAGCATTATGAGAAAGCGATATAATAATTTCAATGTTGAACTTTTATGAGGAAGTGATATGAAAATTTCAATTTTGAACTTTTATGAGGAAGCGATATGAAAATTTCAACTTTATGAGGAAGCGCTATGAAAATGTCAATTTTTGTCACACGTGCATGAAACGCGGCACTTTACATGGCAGTCTTGCGAGCCGAAAGTGGCCCATTGCATGCCAGTTGTGAACTTGTGGTGAAATGACAGACTCGCGAATGCGCCGTTCGCATTTCGTTCACTTTCGTCCCTTGGGAGTTTACTTTTCACGTTTTCGTTCCTGGAGACACAACCTCACGTTTCAGTATTCGTCTCGCGCGACTGCCATTCCAAGTATCGCAGATTCATGCACTTGTAACAAAAAATATGATGTGCAACGAGGGTCGAATTGGCGATTGCAACTTTCGATCCTTGTTGCACAATATACTATTTCAACTTTTTTCAACGTCAACGTCTTGTTAGACTTTTATACAAAACGACTGATCGATTCAGGTTTAGCGAGTCAAAAAATACTCCATCGTCACGCTTCACTTTGTCGGATCTGTGCTTTGCGCGAAAAAATACATAGAAGTGAGCGCTCGTCTTTTTTTTCTTTGTGAACTTTCAATTTTTACTCAAGAAATCCAAGCCCTGATACCTGTTTATCTAGCTTTTTCAACACCGTCATATCCATCATCTTGTGTATGCCTTACTGTAGATCATGATAGGCACCTGGGTTTTTCTGCGATGGCATTGGAAAGCAAAGAAATCGCTATTTAATAATACCCAAAATCACTCATTTTTGCATTTCTGGCCAATAAAATGCCCGGTAAACTCTTTCGTTAGTTGTCGCTCCGGAACTGTAATTTCATGTATTTTTTCACGCTGATCGCGAATCTGATACTTATTTTATTCGAAAGTGAACATTTGATACGGAAAAAATGCGGCTCAAAAAAAAAAAAAAAAACCGTGAAATTCAGAAAATTCAAAATGGCATAAAATTAAAACAGTTCGACCTATTTTCGTGAAATTTTAATGGGATCATCGGGTGATGATATTCTATCTATATGCGCGTTTTTAGCCCGATAGCTAAACAATTTTTGGACGAAATTTTGCAGAAACATTGACTATGAACCACACATGCCGTGTGTGAAATTTCAGCTTGATCGGTCGAGGCGTTCTCGAGTTATAGCGGTTTGAATTTTCTCGTCTGGTTCACACACACACACACACACACACACATATCTCGAAAACATTTTTTCTCACCATAACAAAGCTTCCTCTACGAGGAAGCAAAAACAAAAAAAAATGAAAATAAGATAAATCTTCTGAAAAAGACTCAAGGGTATGATCGATTGGTGTGGCCTTTGCCCGACGCCAAATGCCGCACTTTCCTAACGAATCGAACCGGCGAATAACTTTCCGCCGGAACCGCTGACGTAGCAAGATTCTTAAGTCCCCAATCGCGTAACCCAGACGTAAGGAGGGTTCGGCGGAAAGATCTAGAAAAGAAATATATCTATATGTCTATCCAACGAAAAGCTGCGACACGGCGACTGCTGAGTTTCCATCTATAAATTGAAAACTTCGTTATACCGCTTCTCTATACCTACGTACGTTTCCCATACCTTCACCCTCCATCTCTCCTCTTTAAGAAGGATTCATCGACTTAAAATTCAATTTATCCTTTCCCGGACTCAACCCTTATAAATCATTTTTACGAAATGATCCGAACGATAGACGATATCGCCTCACTCCTTCGCCCCGCGGAGTGCTCGGAAACTTTTCACCGTGTAACAGACCGTCGGGCATATGAATCATCTTCAAGATCGCTACGCTCGCTTCCTCATTCTTCCGGCCGCTGGTGCATTCCGGCAGCCTCCGAGCCATTCACCCTGCCCGTCGCAAGAAACCCTTCTCTATAGGTCCTCGTGCATCCGTGTATTTTCGTCGTACAAGAAGCCACCTCTCGCCGTTCGCATTGGAATTTTCGCCTATCTACACCGCTGATGTATATACCGGCCGAACGCAACGATCTTCGCCGCACGTCGCTATCGGTACAGTGTACACACCCATACAGACGCATCCCTCGACCGTGCGCGAAGCTTGGCTGGGGCTTCTTCGCTTTTACGTAGTTCGAAGCCGTGTTTTATGCTTCGATCGCAGAGTGGAGAATAGCGGCAGTCCACAGTGCCAGGACGTAGGGTAAGAGGAGTAGCGAGTCGAAGGGAAGAGAGACGAGGGCCATGGGAACAGGAATCGGCGGTTGGTGCATTATGCATGAACGGCAGCTTGATAACCATGGATGGGTATTCCTCGTCGGGGGGGGGGGGGGGGGGTTGTATGAGCGAAGGACGCGAATGCCTGCCGGTTGGGAGGCGAGAAAGGGACCGAGGTACGATGGAGCTTCCCTCGTCCCGCTGTTCCTCCCCGCGAGCTTTTCACCCTTTCCTCCCTTCCTCTTCCCGCGCCCGCAGCCTATCGCGCCGTCCTTGCGCGAAGCGGGCGCGAGGCGAGGAGGGTGGAATCGCAAGCACTATCGGCCCCTCCACCTCACCGGTGAGGGAGCGAGGGAGAACAACGCACGGGGATCGCGCGGTGGATCTCCGGACCACCCTTTTCGAAGACGGATACACGCATGGACAGCAGACGGATGCGGGGCGATACGCATACTACGTCGGCTTAGGTATAAACCGTCGTACACGGGATCGAGGAGAACGGGGCAAAATGGCACGGCGGGGCAAAACGGGACGGTGAGGGCGAAACTCGATCTTACAATAATTTTTTGCCGACTGCGCTAAAATAACCACATTCCTTGCGTGCAATACGGGCGGAATATAGCCCATTATTGACCGATGATAATTATTAACATGTGCGCATGCGTGGTACGATTTCATTACTCCCTAGGGAGGGATAGGGCTCATTACTCCCGCTGGAAGCTCTATTACTCCCGGGGGAGTAATGGTCATTGACGAAGATGACGATTTTGCGACGCAAGAAATGTGGTTATTTTAACGAAATCGGAAAAAAATATCGTAATCCACAAGGGAGGAAGTGCATTTTCACCTCGTGTGAATTTCTGCCCTCGCTTCGCGCGGGCATCAAACTTTACACTCGGTGAAAAAACGCACTTTCCTCCCTTGTGGCATAATATACTATTTTGACCGACTACCCTGAAAAGTCCACATTCCATGCCTGCAACGGCCCATGTGCGAATATCTGTACGGTGCCGGAGTTATAAAAACGGCCCAGAACTGGGACAGGACCGATTGCCAAGTCTCGTTTGCCAATTCTCGGACAGCA
>JAPYZD010003810.1:0-12339 GCA_030522725.1 Ichneumoninae sp. B BG-2022a
TTCAGATCAAAATTGAGCCCGGAAAAGTGGACACCGATTAGGACTCTTTTTTTACAACATTTTTGATAATTAATAACAATAATAAAAAACTAAAAAATCGCGAAAATCAGTGATTTTTCGGGCGGTCACACTGAGATGATCCCTTAAATAAACACCTCGAGGAGGACTATGACGCCCCGTTACCCACCGAGGAAATTTTCCACCGATGTGGGGGCGTGAATGTCATATCGACACTCGACCTCACCAGCAGTTTTTGGCAGATCCCATTACATCCCGACTCGAGGAAATATACGGCTTTCCGCCATGAGTACAAGTGCTATGAATTCACAGTGACGCCTTTTGGACTGAAAACGAGTACGGCAGCGTTAGTCAGGGGCCTAGATGTGGTATTACGAAACGCCGGTGACCACATAATCAATTTTGTGGATGATGTGTCTCGAAGGACCCAGCACAGCACCTGCAGCACTTGGAAAAATTATTTTCGAAAGTCTGGGAGCATGGGATGACCCTGAAATTGGAGAAGTCACATTTCTTCCGTGACCAGGTCCGGTTTCTGACACATATTGTGACAACAAGAGGGATCCAGCCCCAACCAGAGAAGATGAAGGCCATACAGGCGTTCCCCAGGCCCTGGAATGTCAAGGAACTGCGGGGCTTCCTGGGACTCGTAAATTTCTACACGAAGTTCACAAGTAGACACGCCGAAGAGACGGTGCCGTTGCTGGACCTTTTGAAAAAAGAGACGACGTGGAGATGGACCCTCGACAAGGAAGCGGCGTTTGAAAGGGTGAAGAAGCTGTTCTGCGATACCGTGGTTCTCGAGCATCCCGACATCACGAAGCCTTACACCCTCACGACGGACGCAAGCGACTACACGATCGGGGCAACCCTCTCGCAGACCGATGAAAACGGCGAGACCGGCGTCATCGCTTTCGCGAGTCGGACCCTGAAAGGAGCGAAAGACGGGTACATTACTACCGAGAAGGAGCTCCTAGCGATCGTCTGGGCGCTACAAAAATTCAAGAGTTATCTCCAAGGAGCAAGGATTACCGTCATCACCGATCACAAGGCTATAACTTTCCTTACGACATGCCGATTTGCGATCGATCGACTGCTCCGGTGGGCTCTACTGATACAAGGATATAACCTGACAGTCGGGCATTGTCCAGGAAAACGAAATCCAGTCGCAGACACGCTTATCCGGCTCAGGAATGAGGAGTATGAACCCGAAGCAACTCGCCTAGAAGATGTGAATGTTGGGAACATTACAGAGGAGACAAGATACATTAAATGAAATAATCATCATATTGGAAGACGAGAAGAACACGGAAAAATTACCGCCTGGTTGACGGCGTCCTGCAAAAAGCCACGAGGACAGGGCAGTGGAAAGTGGCTCTCCCAGAGGAGGTCCGGGAAACACTGGTCAAGGAATGCCACGAGATATATGGGCATGTGGGGGCAAGGAAGGTATATCGAATGTTGAACGAAGACTTCATGTACCTGAGTTTCGCCCAGAGCATCCGACGACAGCTCTCGGCATGCGACACATGGCAGAGGAATAAAAGCACAGTACAGATAAGTTATGCGAATATGCAAACGATCGTCCCCGTGGGTCCGAGGGACCTACTCTCAATCGACTTCTATGGACCTTTGCCGATGTCAACGGGAGGGGTACGGCACATCCTCGTAACACTGGACACATTTACCAAATATGTCGTCTTGTATCCCATGCGGAAGGCCAATACCAAGACCGTGATACAGAAGCTCGGTACAGACTATATCCCGAGATATGGGAAACCGAATCGGATACAATTCGACCACGGGACACAGTTCATCTCGAAAGCATGGGAAAAGTGGTTGAAGGAACAGGACATCCGAGGGGTATTTTCATCAATAAGACACCCGCAGGGAAATATGGTCGAGAGAGTGAATCGGGAACTTGGAAGGTTTTTCCGAACATTTCTGGTCGATAAACACACCGCATGGGCTAAATGGGTCCCCATAATCCAGGATCGCATAAACGAATCACCTCACGAGACAACCGAATATACCCCGAAGGAATTACAGATGGAAAAACTTCCCCACAGACCATGGAAGAACTGGATACCCGCGCTACAGAAACACGCCATCGAGCTGACGGAATGTGCCAAGAAAATCGAATTAACACAACTCAGGATCCTGCAGAAAGGACGAAAGCACGCCGAAAAATTCGACGCATGCCATCGGACGACTACGTATGAAGAGGGGTGTTTGGTATTGGTCAAGGCCTTCAACGTGTCACAGAAGGACCAACAGATTGCCTCAAAAATCCTGTCATTATACGAGGAACCGTATCGTATCAAGAAATACGTCGGACTCGCGACATATATGTTAGAAGACCCCGATACGAAGAAAGAGCGGGAAAAATTCCATTCAAGCCTACTAAAAAAATATCAGGAAAAGAAAAAAGGAAAGGCTAAAGACTCAGAGGAAGAAGCATAGCTCCGAGGGTAAAACAGCGGGGGAGATCTGCCCGACCGACGCCCGCCGCGTGAGGAGCGCGAGCGCTCGACGCGAGGCCAGCAAGTCGAGCGCGCGACAACTGCCGAGCGACGGGACGCACGAGGCTGCCTGGCGCCGAGTCATAGCCCCCCACCACTCACACCCGACCTGGGCTAACGCGGAAGGCCGGCACACGCGCATTATCGGAGATCGATGATGCCATCGATGAAGGGAAAAATGACCGGACAGATAAAAGCCAGGAGAGCCAATCAACTGACCCTCGTTACCCCAAGCAGCCAATACGAAGAGGGGTGAGGTGAGGGCAGTAGCAAGGCCATCGCGAAAAGACTCAAAACATACGAAACTCGGAAAAAATGTAAAAAGAGAGAAGGGGGGAAGGGCATGAGACCCCTGGCCCACCTTGGAGACAATAGGCGATGATTAAAACAAAGGCGAAAGCTAAAGGGCGCGGACGTGCACAAGGAAATCAAGAGAAAGTAAAGCGTAAAGAAGCTGAAAAATAGGTGAAAGAGCGGAAGAATAAAGAAAATCAGTGAAAAAATAAAAATAAAAAAGCATAAAAGAAAAAAAAAACTATAACTAAATCAGATAACCATCGGACGGAAAAAAAAGAAAAAACCCCGTGAAATCGACGCGACGAGGACAGACCAGTGAAAAACAATAGAATAAAAGGAAATAAAAAATTAAAAAAAAACATGAACACGACGTTCAAGTGTTTCCCTGCACGATGCTTGAGAGGCGAACACCAGCACGTGGAGATCCTCGCCGTCAAGACGCCCTTGAGGATTTACGACCACCTCGACGAACCGGAGGGAATGCGGGCAAAGCTCTTGAAATATTTCGCGGAGACCAGTCTCACACATCCCGAGGTGCATCCCATGATATTTGAAGAAACATACGAAGGTGCTCCCGTATATGTCCGATGTGGAGGACGTTTCTACCGAGGGGTGATGGAAAAAGAACGGGACGTGGATGGCGACATCCTGGTGTGGCTGGGGGACTGGGCGCGAATATTAATCTCTAATATGGAGGAAATGTATACGGTCCCCCGGGCCCACAAAGCTGTACCATTCCAAGCCGTGGCATGTGAGATGCATCAGACCCGGCCATGGGTGCCCGGATTCTGGGAGGACGAGACGATAACTTTCATCAAGGACATCCTAGAGGAGGGCAACAAGTGGTCGATCAGCATCCGCGTCAGAGGCACCGGCAGCGACGCCGTATGGGTTGACCTTACCGCAGAGGAGAAGCACGAAACCTGCCCACGAGAGAAAATGATGGGCACCGGCATGGCGAGGGAAGGAGGGAATCCGTGGTGGTTTGACTGGGGTGAGGATGCGGGATTCCTCTGCGTCCGGACGCAACTCCCCCACCAATATCGAGCCAGTCGAGGCCCCGGGCGAGCGATAAGCTCAAGCGAGAAAGAAGAGGAGTGGAGAGACCGCCGTGATGCGGTGGAGGAGGAGGACGACAGTGAGGAGGAAGACGAGGAAGAGTGGGACGAGACCGCATGCCCCCTCGACGTCGAGATCGAGGAGGGGGAGCCCGACGAAAATGGCAACTGGCCAGGCGGCCGAGGGGGTGGCGACGAGGACGACCGATTCCGGCGATGAGACGGCATCAAATGATTCCTACATGTAAAGAAAGAATAAAAAGAAAAGAAAAATTGATATAATGAGACGGTCCTCAAAGTCCGCTCGCCTCCAAACCTCTTTTGGAGCACTGCAGAGAATCGGAGCAGCCACGAGAATCGTGAGAAGCCCGAGGATGTCGATAAGGCGGAGCGTTCGAGAGTCAGGCATACCCGGGGAGTCGGCAGCCGGGAGCGGCCTGTCTTACGCCGAGATTCACCGCGCATTTTGGAGCACGCGCCCAGCACGCAGGTATTGCGTCAGCCGCGCATGATCGCGGGAGACGAGGGAAGAGGAATGCTGCTGACGTCACATTGACGTCACACGGGACGAAAGGGGACTCAAATTCGTGCTGTGTGCACACCCGAGATTCAGTATAAAAGGCCGTCCGAAAGCCAGGAACGGCACTCTTGGCCGAACAGTGATTCCGATCACTACCGAGATTCCCTTCCGACAAGCATCGGTGACTTTCTCTGGGGACAGAGATAACTGCTGCTGTCTTGATTACCCCCTTAACCTAAAATACAGCGTCGGCGACTTCTCTCGGGGACGGGAGATACTGCTGCCGTCTGTTAACCCTTTCTCTCTAAAAATACAGCGTCGGCGACTTCTCTCGGGGACGGGAGAGACTGCTGCTGTCTGTGTCCCTGGGCAATCTTTTTCTTTATATATATATATATATTTTTTTTTTTTTGAATATAGAATTTATATCAGCGCGGATTTAATTATAAGATTCTCTTTACCAACGATTAAATTGATTGTAATTGAATAAAACAAAACCATTCATATTGACATTTAGAATCAATATTTGTCTCTCGAATTTTTATTCCACAGCACCTGTCCTCACCAAAATAAAAGTAAGCAAAGAACTCACATAGCGACGCTTTTGGAGCAAAGTCTCTCGTAAGATTCCAAAAAGTGATACGTTACAATATGTTCTTTTATTTAGAGAAGGAAGAAAAGGCTAAAGAAAGGGTGAAACAACGGGAAGACAGGGCAAGCCCCGTCACCAGTGGTTTGGGGGAGAATATAATCCGCCAAACAACGAAACAAACCGAAACACGGCACCGGTCTGACAGCCCGAGGCACGCGACACCGCAGACACCCGATGGAGGTGTAAGTGGCGCCATCCGACGGGATCGCGCTGCAACTAAATCGATACGCGAGCCACGCATGCGCAGGCGGAGGAATGGCACAGAGTGTCGAGAGGTCACCAGCGACGCACGACGGTAGAAAGAGGAAACGCCGATCAAGGACGAGCAAGATAAAAACGAGGGAAAAAGGAAGACGTTGATTGGACAAAAATGACGACACCAAAGGAGCAACTAATATTGGATTTGCGAGAAAGTAAAAGGGAGAAAGACGAGAACCCCGATCAAACGAGAACCCCGAAGCGTGCCCGTCACTTACCGAAAGTGACGGGAGAACTCACGGTCGGCCCGGAAAAATACTAAGACGGAACGCGGGAGGTAAAACAGGCACGGCAACGGGAAGATTCCCGGACCAAGGTCCCCTGTGTGAAACCGCGACCGGAAAAACGAAGAAGAAAATGCGAAATTAATCGATCAACAGTCGAGGCGAGCGAACTGTCAGCGACGCCCTGAGCGCCGTGACGTCACAGCAGGCCGATCCGGGCGGATGGCCATCTTGGCTACGGTCAAGCCCGGACTCACATGGGTGGCGCATCTGCGTGTGGCGACAGTAAAACAACCGAACTTAGTGGGCGGACGTGAGATTGACCCTGTTGAGAAACCGAACGCGTGGAGATCTATCCGAGCGCGTAGTGACCCGTGTCAGCCATTACGCGTAGATACGCGAAACCTGTTGCACGCGGCACGTAACCCGTGCTGCCTCCGATGAGAGCCAGTGCGCGTGCGTCGACGGCGCGCGAACAGCGGCCGCTCGAGCTAGCGCACGTGACGCGCTGATTCTCGAACACTATTTGATTATTTGTTTATTACTTATTATTTTTATATTTATTCCTTTTTATAATCTTATTTACCTTGCATTCTAAATATTGTCAAGACACGCGCCGTACAAGCAGGCCCTATGTTCGACAACTGTGACGAGCGTTCTCCCAATATCCTTCATTTTTATTTCCTTCAATATCCTGCATTTTTACGCCTCAGGTTACCGAGCTTCATGTACAGTTTCTTCTGTACATCAACCTAACTCACCTGGAGGCTAATTATTTTTTCCAATGGATGATTTTTCCATTTGGTATTTTATTTATTTATTGAATCTTTGAGTTCGACAAATTAAACAATGGCAATTTTTCCAATGTTTATTTTTAGCTGTTTAATATATTTCAAATATTTGGTTAATTAACCAATTGCCTGATGTAAATGTTGAGGTCCATGAAATGCAACCGCTCGCACATGGATGAGAGATTGTGTTTTATTAATATCGATTTCGCATGTTTGGGAAAAACATATTTTGTTTGATGTCAAAATAAAATAACGGAATGGTCCCGAGCGAGAGAGAAGATACCGTTTAAATAAAAAGATTTATTTCATGTTCTATATCTTTCTAATGTAGCTTCAGAACCTACCCTGCATTAACAGGTTATGGGTCCAGGCAATGGAGAGAATAGTTCACAAGAAACAAAAAGTGACATAACGTAATATATTGTGAATTGTGTGCGAGTGAATACGACCTGTAACGGCTCCAGCCTCCTTCTCACACGGGTATCATTTCTTTCGACGCAGCGGTATTATTTTTCCGCTGCGTTTCTTACGCAGAAGCCCTCCCGGGTTGTCTGCGTCCGGCCGCGCGGCTTAGAGCCGTGAGAAGGCCCTTATCGTAAGCGCCGCGACTCTCCATCGCGACTTTGTTGAGGGGTCCGAGGCCCTCAGCCTCGCACCTTCGAGAGTCAGTCCAGCTCGAGCAGTCAAATGGTACACTCTCCCGAAACTCTCTCTAAACTACGCTGCGACCAATAAAGTCATCAAGTGTCTATACTCCGTATCAACGACGAGTCATTTATACCC
This sequence comes from Ichneumoninae sp. B BG-2022a, assembly GCA_030522725.1. Taxonomy (NCBI): domain Eukaryota; kingdom Metazoa; phylum Arthropoda; class Insecta; order Hymenoptera; family Ichneumonidae; species Ichneumoninae sp. B BG-2022a. The sequence continues at coordinate 7,124 of JAPYZD010003810.1, forward strand.
GCAACACCCCTGACATTACATGGTGTCAGAAGTGGCCGGAACTTCACAAACACGCCCACATTAAAAAAAAAAGTGATACAGTGGAAGAAAAAAAAGAAGAAACATCCGAAAAAGTGAAAAAAGAAACAAAAAGAAACTAAACAGAACCGGACCCGTTGTACTGGAGCCTAGCTCGTACGGCACCATTACAACAAAAAATAATAAATAAACAAACAACAGTGCAAAAAAAAGTGAAAGGAAGTGAAAAGTGGGAAAAAAAGAAGCAAAAACATAGTGCAAAAAAAAGACAGCACAATATTAAAAAAAAAAAACGAGCGAAACGCTCGGTCGAAGTGCGCATCGACCCGCCGCTACCGTGACCCGTCATACCGACGGTCCGTCACCTACCAGCCGCTCTTCATCGACCGTCGCATCGACCCGCCGCGGGCGTGATCAGCCGCATCGACGCAACCCGCCCTATAGATCGACGTATCATCCGCCACCGCAAAAAAAAAAAAAAAAATGAAACATTGAAGGAAGGAAGGACGTCCCGAATATAAAAAATCGAAGGAAGGAAGCGAAAAAAAATCAAGGAATATAAGCAAAAAAAAAAGGATAACCCATGAAACTATTATTCGCAATCATACTGGCAATGTAAGTACCCTTTATTTTATTTTATTTTACCTGTTTTAAGTATTTTTTCAATTTTGAAAAAAAAGAGAAACAACAAAAAAAAAAGATAGAAAGGAAATTTTTTCCTTTTCACGGCTCCAAGGGAACCGAGTGCCAACACGCGACGCGTGTAAAAAGCGTACGACCGCGAAAAGGGTACGTGACACAAAAAAAAACACTGACTAACAAACGACTTCCCTCCTTGTTCATACATACCCTATAAATAAATAAATATATATACAATAATTATAACTTAAATAAACTAAAACAGAGAAAATATATATACATATACATATTTACAAAAAATAATAATAATAATAATAATAATAAATGTTTTGTGTGGATGCGCTGCACAAGTACCAGCAACAGCATCCAATAAACAATAATAATAATAACAATAAACAAATAATTTGATAAAACAAAAAAATACTTTTCGATATACTAATTCGATAAATTGATAGTATATTGATTGATGCTATACTAATTTGACAAATTCAAAAAAAAGAGAGAAATACAAAAATTTATTTTTTTTTCCCTTTTTACCGCGCCTCACACCAGTTGGCAGCGAACATACACATATACATATATAATTGTTTTTCGTCTAATTAACAAGTAAATATTCTTTTTTTTATTCTCTCTTTAAAAAAAAGGAAAATATATATGTATATATAATAATAACAAAGAAATAACGCTCCTCACACCAGATGGCAGCGTAATAATATGCATATACAAACTAATAACCAGTACAAATAATAAAATCGGCAAATACAATAACAATACATATATATATAAATATATACATATATAATAATAATCTATATTCGGAAAAAAGGGGGGATACTACAGCGCCTCACACTAGACGGCAGCAAAACAAAACCCCAAACAAAAAAAAAACAACAGAAACTAAATATATACAATGATATATACTGTAACGTGGCGTTTCTAACGCACGTTGCAATTGCCCCTCCTTCAACGTAACAGTCGTAGTCTAGCCAGCAAATCGGGGGGGTCGAGCGAGAATTTTTAGGGTTCTAACGAGATGCATAAGAAAAACAACGATGTGAGACCGATTAGTCGAATCGACGGGACTAACTTAGGCGATAAAGCGTGATAACTAATGTATTTCGAATCTTTTGGTCGAGCACTCCGTCGTGGATCCACCCACTTGGAATGGGAATCATAGAGCGAGGGGTTTAAACTCCCGCAATGGACTTCGTCAAATCAAGGGACGCGGCAAACGGCGTTACTCAAGCCCGTCATCGAGGAATGGCCGAACGGAGTGCAACATCGCAGAAAAGGAAGCTGTCCTGCATTCCGTTTCATCGCCTGGCCAAGAGCACAAGACTCATCGGAAGATTCGCAACATCGCTCCGAGCTAACATCGTCCGCGGCGTAGGAATCGTCGATAATGTTGCTCGCGTTGAGAACGACTTGCCTCGTGCGGGTCAGCGATGATCGGCTGGCCCCCCAAATCGATGTTCCCGACAGAGATCTACGAGGCGCGCGTGTGGCCTTCCCCGCGCGCCCCGCTCTTCAATTTTCGTCACTTGTTGTCTGGACGTCGACGTAGCGATAGCTATTAGTAGAGCAGAATCGTCCGTCGTTGTGTGTGCGAAAAGTCAGGGAGAGAAGGACGGGATAGAAGCCGTCCCCTCGTACCATCGCCACATAATATTCCGGTGGGTGGAATTTCTCTACTCGAGAGTTCAAAGGGTGCTACGATTGAAAATAGTAGATTTTGCACAATTAGTTTGTCGTGAGAGATGCGAAAAATCGCCGTAAATCAGCCTTCCGCTCGGCGAGAGAAGTTGTTTCTCGCCGTTCGTATATCGCTAGGTCGTAGTCCGGTTGGTTCGACGACAGGTCCGTTTGTTTTGTAGATTTTGTATTCGGATTTTGATTCATTGAAATTTATTGTTAAAATCATGCGTTTGTAGCCCTCGTTTCGTATCGTGTATTTTTGGCATTTTAGTGAAAGCGAATAAATAGCGTGTCACAGCGGCCTTTAACCGCTGTAGTAATGGCATTTATGTAAAACTCGTTGATAGCGTTCGGGCGAGCAGTGTCACTGACTCGCCCATATATTCCGACTTTCTATGGGGCGCTTCACGCCCCAACTCATCATTGAAATTGTTAAACTGGAGATTGTAATTTAGATGGATTTTTGAGATAACTAGCGGAATATAATTTATTCATTTATTAAAGAAACATCTGTTTTACGAAATTGTACTTGTCAAATGGTGTTATTTTTGGAGCAGCTCGGCCCTCATTCCCACTTCCGACCCTAGTTCCTGAGCTAGCTCGGCTTGGTGAGGAGTCTTTCGACTCGTCGGCTCGACCCGCCTTGGTTTTTCGCGGGTAAAACAGAAAAACCTGGCGCCCTTCCGATTTTTTAACGTGAAGGCGTCATTTTGTGAGCGACTCCTGCTCTGCGGCTTTCCCGAGCCGCAGAGAGTAAAGGGGCACGTTACAATACATAGATATATATATATCAAATACAAAAAAAAATCCCCAATTGCGCCTCATGTTAGACGGCAGCAACACAACGAAAATCTATCTATATTTTGTTATTTTTCTTTATTAATTGGGTAGTTTAATAACTATACCAAAAATTTTTACCGCCGAGCATTATCTACCGAGCGACTCCCGTCGCGAACACACTCCGCGACGTAGAAAATCTGATACCCAACTTCAACCGAAAAAATGTACCACTCAACGATTTCATACGCGCTTGTAAAAAAGCTGCTAAAATCATTTCAGAGCACGATTAATCGCAGCTCCTCGAAATCATCCAACTCAAACTATCAGGTGTCGTCGCCGAAATCGCCGACGCGGTAACTTACAACACACTAGACCCACTTCTGAGAGATCTCAGAAACGCGTTCGAAAAACCGGTCGAATTATCGGATCTCGAACTAGAATTAAAGTCAAATTCACAAAATTATAACGAGTCGGTACTCGATTACGCAACGCGGACGCGAAAAATCACAACAAAAATCGAAAACAGATTAAAGGAAGTTTATCGAACGGAAGCTCAACAACAGTATTTGCAAAATCGCACTGACGAAGTTCGACGTACCGTCATAAAAGCCTTTATCCGCGGTCTTTTCGACCAAATTGCAAACATTATTATGCAAAAAAAATTCATAACCCTCGACAGCGCAGTCGACGAAGCGCTAAATATCGAAAACGAACTCGTTCGTAGACATAACGTCCACCAGGGACGAAAACGCGATAAATCGGAAACTAGGGACAAAAGTCCAGAAAAAGCGAAAGTTCGGTTCACACAACTAACCGACAACAACGGACTACAATTTTGCGAAGTCCACCGCGAAAACGTTACGCATTCAACATCAGAATGCTACTCCGTGCAACGACTGCGTGAAAACACGAACACACGCGTCAACAGTCGCCAATATCAAAATAGCTCACCGTACCAGAACTACCCACGTGGAGGTTTTCAAAATAACCCACGAGGGAATTATCAAAACAATTCACCGGGTAATTTCCGAAACAATTCTCGCGGAAATTATAGAAACAACTCACCTGGTAATTATCGAAATAATTCACCCGGTGACTTCCAAAACAATTCACGCGGAGCCTACCAAAATAACCCACGTGGGGGTTATCAAAATAATTCCCGCGGAAACTACCAGAACAATCCGCGAAATAATTATCGAGACAATTCACGCGAAAATTATCGCGACAGCTCGGGCAATTATCAAAGTAATTCACAACAAAGCATTTCGTGGGATTACAATTACCAAAATAACCCACAACAAAAAAGCTCGTGGGATCGCAATTTCCAAAACAACAGTCAACAAAACAATCCGCGCGGTCAAAACAATCGAGACAATTCGCGAGAGCGTAATTGTCGTGATAACTCTCGCGACCGAGATAATCGAGACAGTTCGCGCGACCGAAACAGTCGAGATAACTCGCGAGATAGACAAAATCCGAGCAACAGTCGAAACTCGCGTAAATCAGATCATCAGTCGAGCCTCGATGCAGCGCAAATCGAGCAGATTTTCGAGCGCCTGCTTCAAAAAAACGAGAGATCCGCCTCTCGCGACAGAGCGACGAGAGGCCGGACACCGGCCTCTCTGAAGAAGACAACAACCAAACAACAAACGGAGAGTGTACCAATAGCAACTGATTTAAATACAAACAACGAAACATCAATTTCAGAATTATCCGACAACGAAGGCGAACTCATTCAACCAATAAAGAAAATAGTTGAAGAGCTGTACTCAAAGGAGAATATCCAACCACAATGGCAACTCTCCAAACGTCCAGTCGATACAACGGACGACGAAGGAAATAGGCAACGACCACGCAAACAAATTAGGAAACGAAAGTATACAGGAAAACAATAAGAGGGTGAGCGAGGCCGAGTGGTCTCGGCGCGCGCTTCCCACGCAGTAGGCCCGGGTTCGATTCCCGGCAAGCACCAAGAATTTTCTGTTGTGTTTTTATCTGCGAAAAAGTGGTTCGGAACCCACTATAATAGTAGGTTCAGAGGAAAGGACCAGCGCCTCGGTATGGGAAACCGAAAGACTGGGAAA
>JAPYZD010003811.1:0-12755 GCA_030522725.1 Ichneumoninae sp. B BG-2022a
TCAGATTGTTTTTAACCGATGCCACAGTAACTTTGCTAATAATCCGGTGTGGGGTCGATTGTAACAGTCGATCCGGGTCAATTGTACCAGCAATAATTCTCTTCTTCCAATACTAATACCAATACCAATATCTTTTATTTATTTTATTCTTACATTCTAAGCAATCAGCGATACTTTATACACTTATAATTTATAACCAACCAATTGTAGACTATAGCATTTATAGTAGGGCTGTATAGTTAGGCCGGGTAAAATGGCTTAGCCGGCTTCAACGGCTTAGCCAGCAAATAATTTTTAAAAAATGTCAGCTTTAAATAAAAAATTTTCTGTGATAATGCACCTGTTCTATTTCTTAATAGCGGTCGGCGAAGGATTTCGTTGATGCAGGAGAATGTTACAAATGACCCCACTACCCGTTACAATTGACCCAACTGCGGCCCAAATTCCTACAGAATTTCGTCTGTGTTTAAAGGTGCTGTGGTCGCTATTCCGTGTATATTTCTGCTTGAAATTTTTTAACTAAATACCTAAGACTAGGTTAATCGTACACCATTGGATGCCGAAGCGTTAGACTCTCGGGTTTGTTGGTTAAAACGATCTCCGAACGGATTTCGAGCGGCTGCGCGATTCAGCGGGGGGAATGCTTCGTTGGGAAAAGAGTGTGCATAAAATACATACGTAGAGGGCGTATCGCTACAGCCACGCGAGAAGAGTCTCGGAGGATCGTGCGTGCCTCTCGCAAAATTTCGATCGTATTTTAATCGTGGGCGCCAATCGCGCCCGCTCTCCCGCTTAATTTATTTTCCACGTCTTCGAATGGCCCCACCCGACGATCCGGGCTCACCTCTGTAATCTCCGAATCCGCGAGAGGCACCAGGAGGCGGAGGCACCGGACTTACTATATTTTTTGCCAGGCATTTCCCTCATGTACCGAATTTCCGAACTCTTAAAGTCTCGCCAGAAATAAGAAATATATATATTATAATCACCATTCGATGATTTTGATGCTCATAATTTTTTTTTTTTAAAGGGAACGTGCCTACCAAATTCTCCGTCCGTTTTGCTCCTGCCAATGTCTCTAAGGCGAGATCGACGACGGGGTTTCTGTAAGTCAAAGGATAATTTTTTTTCATCGGACTTACGATGTTTTTTGCCCGGTACTTCCTCATTCGACCAATTTCCGTTCACGTTAGGGTCTTTAAAAAAAAAATATATATATATATGACAACCATTCGATGATTTTGACGTTCAAAAATTGATCCGTTCATTGCTTGACTACTTTCTATCTTGAGCGTCGGCTCAACCTTCATTTCTTTTATTCATTATTTGTAAATCCGCCTCTACCTGCGGGGCTATGTTCGGGTGGCCTCGAATGCGAGACCCGGCATTAACCTTCGCGGAATTCTCGGTCGGTATAATAGGCATATAGCATAGAAGAAAAAAAAAGGAAAAAAAAAATAAAAATCCTGAGAAGATGCAAGCAAAGGCGAGGAGCAAAAGTAGTGCCGAGAGTTCGGGTTCCCAGAGAAATAAAGTGGTGGAACATCAAACACAGATAACGAATGCGAGAAATCTCGAGACGCCGAGAGCAAACTCTATGCACCGTTGGGGTACTTTTATTTCCCATGCCGTGAATGACAGTATCATTTTTATCGGCAACGTCCACTCCGCCCTCTCGCTTTTCTTGATAAGTATATCCGGTCTTGTGCAAAGCAAATGAAAAAAAAAAGAAAAAAAAGAACATTCAGACTTTTTCGACCGTGGCAGTCGAATACTGTTTTTTTTCTCTTCGGACACTATGCAAACACTACCAGTTGATAGGGAAACTCGAGAGTAACGATACAAATACACACCCAGAAAAATAATTTACACGACGCGCACCTGCAAATAAATATTCATTTTGTTTAAATAAATATTCATTTGATTTAAATATTTAAACAAATATTTTAATTGATTAAAATAGATATTTTAATTGATTAAAATAAATATTTTAATTGATTAAAATAAATATTTTATTGATTTAAAAAAATATTTATTAAAAACAAATAAATATTTTATTGCGGTGCGCTTGTCAAATTAATGACTATTCTGGGTGCAGTACCAAAATTCTAACAGCGTGGCTCTTCGAGCGGGATAGAAAGATTTGATGGATCGCGCGAAAGAGTCGAAACAATTATTTCAACCGAAGCACTCGCGGCGAGGTACGAAGAATTAACGAGACACAAAAAAATCATGGGACGAAATAGCCTCTCCGAAATATTATGATGGATGGCCGGTTTTACGAATCAGGGGCGAAGGGGCGAAGGGTAAGATGACTTTCGAGGAGCGTCCGATATGGCTGAGTTCCAGAGTTATCCAGATCCGAACAGTACAGCACTGCCCTCGTTCGCAAACTGCGTAAATAATATATAACTATAATCTCTCCCCGCGCTCCTATCTGCTCTATTTTTCACAGACACTCGAGAGAGTCTCGCAATTTTCGACGTTTTTTTCACGAAGGATCAGACTTTGTTTCGCCGCTGGCGTCGCGTCCCGGCTTCCCCGTCCTGCTCTCTCCAATCCGCAGCGGATAAAGAGCCCGCTCTTTGTTCGCGCCGAAACTTCTCGCTGCCGAGAAACTCGCGAAATCGTCGCGAAGTCCACACCATTATCGTATTTTTTATTTTTTTTTTTCACAAACAAGTTTAATTCAATCGGGGAATAGATCTGCGAATTTGATAATTATATTACGCAAATTTTGCCTCCGCAAGATTGAAGAGGCTCTTAAGCCACCGCCGATAATTGATTAAGCATATTTTCAAAAAAAATCTATAAAAAATCTATTAAAAAAATTTATTCCACTCCGCGCTATTTTCGTTCCAACTTGGTTGCGAGTATTCCGGGCGAATGTGGGACACGGTTTCATTCATGTGTCTAACGGAGTCTAGCGGGCGGTTTGTACGAGCGGGACCAGCGAATATAAAAAGTGGCCGAGCTCCGAGAGAATTTTTATCTCCTACACCGGCGAGTCGTTGCCGCGCTGGTCTTTCGCGCGAAAATCTTTGACCACGCCGCCCCTTTCTACGCGACTCGGCCGGCGAGACTTGTCTCTTTTTTTTTGTCTTCTCCCTGTCCCGCGCGTCTGACTGATTATCGCCGAGCGAATACGCCCGGGAGTGCTCGTGAGGCCGCTCTCATGAATGGTTATAATTATGGTTATTAGTCGTTTACGAGACCAGATAGTCCGAGAATGACGACTGAAGAGAATCGCGAATGAATGAACGAATGATAATTCTCTTCTCTTCACTCCGTTTCGTTCTATCGCTTCTGTTCTTTTTTTTCGCCTCCTCTCTGATCTTCCCTCCGTTCGCTCCGTTGCGCTGTACCATTTTCGCCTCGAGACTCCTCGCCTCGAAATTCAAACGAACTCCCCGAGCGACAGGTGCTCCCGACACGTGCCACGTGCAGACCGTACGCTCTATTCGGGCTGTCTATAGTATTCACCGCGGTAGAATGTTCGCTAGAATCGTTTGTATGAAAAAATAAAAGTAAAACCTCTGAGCCACTGTTTCCCTGCCGCGGTCGGGCACGGTAAACAAGGAAAAGCTCTCATCGTCGAAAGCTGGATAAAATATTCTCTAAAAGTTATAATAACGTTCCAGTGCAATTTTTAATTGCCTTGGCTCGTAACTTTCTTTTTGATTCATCGTAGAGCGAGCTTTGTTTTTTTTTATCGCGAGTGCGAAAAAACCGAGCGAATATAACAGTCTGGTTAATCATCCAGTTATCTAGTCATGAAGTTTTTACAAAAAAAATCTCAACCATTTTTTATTTCTCACACACTCAGGAACGGTAAACAAGAAAAAGCTCCCACCATCAAAAACTGGATAAAATATGCTCTAAAAGTTATAATAACGTTCCAGTGAAATTTGTAATTGCCTTGCCTCGTAACTTCCTTTATTTGTTTAAATCCAGTGCGAAAAAACCGAGTAATTATCTCGCAATAATCCTCACAAATATAACCGTCCGATTATTTATCCAGTCATCCAGTCATGAAGTTTTGACAAAAACAATCTCAGCCACTTTTTCACCTAGGCGCTCAGGCACGGTAAACAAGAAAAAGCTCCCACTTCCGAAAACCGGATAAAATAATCTCCAAAAAGGATAATAATGTCCCAGTCAAATTTTTGATTGCCTTGGCTCGTAGCTTTCTTTATTTATTTTTATCGCCAGTCCGAAAGAGCCGAGTAATTATCTCGCAATAATCTGCGCGAATATAACCGTCCGATTAGTCATCCAGTCACGGAGGTCTCGATTTCGAGATACGACTGCGGCCATCGGCGAATCCGCTAATTGCGTGTCCCGGTGTGAAACGCGCCTCCTCCTCGTATAAATACGCGGTTACGACCATATACAGGATAAATTGATGCACACACCGGCGGGCGGAGGATACTAATTAACGTACTCCGAAAAGTCAGCAGTGTGTGGCCACATGTGTACAAACACACGAGGCACACAAGTGGTATTCCTCGAAGAAGCGTACAGTGGGCAGGGGTTGGCGAAGGGTGACGCGAGGGGAGGACAAAAAGGAGAGTGCGAGGATGAGAATCGTCGATCGTCTCGTTCAGCTTCGATCGTGACTCATCGCTCGGTCTCATCCTCTCAATAAAGCCGGTATGCCATTCGAGCAATTAAAATGACATGTCCCAAAGCGCTTAATTCATATGGACCCTTCGACTACCCACCGTTCAAGGACAGTCGAACCATTCAAAGGAGAACCGCGCAATGGGAATATAAAGAAAAAAAAAATGAAAATGAAAAGAATAAAACGAAGTGTCTCCTGCCAAAGGGAGAAAAATTTATATGCAAAGTGCCGAGGCGACGCAAGGGCCTTTTGCCTCGAAATTTGTCACTTGAATTACGTCACCCGCATAGCGAGTTCTCCTTTTTATTTATAATATATTTCTATTTTTTTCGGTGCGTTTTTCCCCTTCGTTCTTTATAGGCAGTTAAAAACTCCTCTCATTAAAGGGAGCCTTCTTTCCGACATTAAAGGTTTCCTCGGTGCTCGCAGGGCCGAACGATGTCACCGGGGCTGACCCCGCGGGGCGCGCCGGTTCGCGAGTTTCGCAAGGGTGGTGGCTCGATGTGATTCTCGCGTCGCGGGACTCCCTTCGCGTTTCGTCGTTCGGGCGCGTTCCGCACGGACGAAGGTTGCCGCGCTATGCTGAGGAGAGCGTCAGGGCGTTTTCCCGCCCTTGCGTTTGCCTCGTGCCGTTCGCCACCGCGGACCGCCCGAGAGAGCGCGGACGCGGGAGGAACGAACGGGAACGAACGGGAGGGAAGGCATGGAGAAACTCGCGACCGCTCGATGCGGCATCACCATGGAGACAGACATTCCCCCCATACCTTCTCATTTCTGCAACCCCCCGCCCGCCAAACCCCCTCGCCGCCCCCTCGGAGATGCCGCACGCGGTTTTCTCTGAACGCCCGGCCCGTCCACCGACATCATCCGCCTCGCTCTTCTCGTATCTTACTCCCTACCCTTGATATTTCTCACCCTCGCGGTCCCTCCGGCGGGGAGCTTGAGGGAGGGCGAGATCCCTTCAGGGCCAGCGGCGGAAACCTTACCGAAGGCTCTCGCGATCACCGTGGCCGCTCCCTTTTCTCGGTCGCAGCCCCCGAAGGTCGTTCTCCCCGGGGCGCGGGACCGCGGGAGATCGCGTTTTTGCGAACGGGGTTGAGCTAGGTCGCACTTTAATCCCGGGCCCGTACGCTAGACGCGCGAGGAGAGCGTCTCGACGGAGTGAACGCCCTTTTTCCCTCGGCTCCGATATCGGAACGGTCGGACATGCGCGGAATTTTTAATTCCACTGGATCCAAAAAAAAACGATGATAATAATTTTGGAATCTTGCAATTGTGGTAATTTTTTTCATCGCTCAGAAGCGCAGGTCATTGAAGTTTGGGCAGGGACGTTGTCAATAATCGGGGATTTAATGTACCGGATTTCGGTACATTAAAGTTTTTCTGCAAAAACTGGTACATCAAATTTGATGTGCAATTGTAATGAAAAATTAACTACACTTTTTCATTCAAATCAAAGTAGATTATAAAAATTAAAATACTTTCATAGTATTATTAAAGTAAATTATTGAAAATAAAGTATTCGAAATGTTTTTAATATACCGAACATTAATTTTTCATTACAATTGTACATGAAATTTAATATATCAGGTTTTGCATAAAAACTTCCAGTCTGGTACATTAAATTTAATACGAATTTTTTTACAGTGCAGGGAACACAGTAAGACTATTATAACCACAATTTTTAAGGGCCGCAGTAACACTTTGTCGTTTGTGGAAAAAAAATCAATATATCTCTCTAATTTTTATACTACGAGACGCATGAATAATTGTTCTCGAAATGTTAACTTGACAACGAAACAATAACTTCTCTGCATCCCGATTTCAATGTTGGGTTTTTTTTTTCAACTTCTGTCTCGAAGCCGAGTCTTCTCCGCATGTGGTTAGATATTATTTTTTCCTAATCCATCCCTAACGAGGCCTTCGCCGCAAGAGATTTTTTGTAATAGATCTCCGTTGCCTCCGGTGAGATAAGACAAGATAAGTTGCAGGGACGGGACCGTCCAATTATGAGTTACGTTGACAGTCGAGAGGAAAGTTCCCAATTCTCAGCGACCCACACGTAAGCGTGCACGTGTACGGGCCGAGATCTTGGGAAGAGCCGAAAACTAGCTTCGGTTCGGAGCGGAGCGGAGACCGTTCATTTTCACGTATCTCTCTCTCATTCTCACGTTTTGGTTCATTCTTTGTCCGGCTTTGTGCGCGGACGAAGGAACACAATCCTTGCCCGCCCAACGTATGCAGCTCGAACCCTTTCGTAAAGGTCTCCTCGTCATCCGAGTCCTACCTGAGCCTTCGTCGACGCGAGATAAATAGGAGCTTCTAATTATACCGCAGATAATGACGATGATATTTCACTCGATAATGCCCTCACGATGTCTACCGTATGCAGCCGTGTATTTAATACAATAATCACTTACTTCACGCGGTGTGAAAATAGGATCCTATTTTAACGCCTTGTGAAGTAAAATTTAGTACGACACTCGTGCGAAAAACTTTTTCTTAAATCGTGAGTTAAATCTTAAACTCACAGTCGTCAGAGTGTGAGTCAAAGTTTTTCGCCCTAGTAATAATGTTCTTGTATGATACTAGTAATTATCAGAATAGTTATCGCACTTGTATCAGTTCAGTTATCGCTCTTGTATCAGTTCAGTTATCGGACTTGTATCAGAATAGTTATCGCACTTGTATCAGAATAGTAATTTAGGACACTAGAGGGAACAAACTTTTTCTGACGAGTGTAGGTTTGCAGCACGAGCCGAATGTGCGTGTTGCAATCACATGAGTTAAGAAAACGTTCGGAATGGCCTTTCCTTTCGACGTATATGTCCTTTTAATTAATTTGTTTATTTTTCCACACGAAGCCAACGTCGAAGATGTTTTTGAAAAATGTCCAATGTCCCACTTGACTCTGGATGATCAGTGCGACAAAAATGCATGGAAATATCTTATTTTTTCGTTATTCGTCATCCTGTTCTGTAACTACGTTAAATTGAGTTTTCCCCCCGGAAAATCGCGCGCCAGAAGCGAAGAAAAATATTGTTTGGGCCGATTATAATTTTCGAAACGTTCAGGATTGGCTGCTACTCGTAAATAAAAGAGCTAGGATATCGATCCAATTACTAGCTCCGATTAGATTCCGAGGGTCCTTTTACCTAACTCGATGCCGCAGTCTCGTTCGTCTTCGAAGCGGTCGCTCCGTCGACTTCGTAGAAATAGTCCGAGGAACCCCACAGAGTAGGATAGACACCGATCGTTCTGACGAAAATTGAACGGCTGTCCCCCACGGTGATGATGGATGAAAGATAAACTCCCCAGGAAGACGGACGAGGAGGTTTTCCTATTCTGGAAAACCGCTTTTCTTTTTTTAAGTTGCCTAATTTGACGTGGATCGTTCGTGTTCGAAAGCGAGAGGAACCGAGCAAGTCACGGTTTTAAAGAGCTGTACACAGTAAAATAGGTACCAACGTTTCTTGCCCCAAACGTCCACAATTCTTTTCATGTTAATTTTACAAAAGAATCTTGTCCACTGTACAAAAATGTCCGTTAATTTTACTAATATTTTTTTCAAAAATTGACAACTAAATAATTGTGGACGTTTGTGGACAAAAAAAAGTTTGTTATATCTTGTTGTACAAATCTTTTTTACTGTGTAGCTACCGCGGTCGAGATACGAGTTACCTTGTGGGCATAGAGGGCATAGATTGCTGTTGGATCCCGCGCCAGGAACGTGGTTTTTATCCGTGAAAAAGTGAGCCCACGATCACGCGATATTTAATGTTGGTTCGTTGCTGGCACAGTTTACAGAGCATGGTAGAATTATCTTTTCGTTCTTCTCTAAATAGTGCAAATGAACACTGAAGATAAAGAAAAATTGTACATCCATTTATGATTTTTTCATTTTAATTAAACGAGTCTTTTGAAGGTCATTAAAAAAATTAATATATTCTACTTCTAATGAGCACAACCATCGAAAGCTGTGACGATAAAAAAAGACTTTCTGATCATCCGATTGTATACATAGTAAAATTATCCGATCTATTCAACGAAGCGTGCGAAAGGAAGTTTGTACAGGTGGGGATGTTCTTTTCATGCCCTCCTATATTTTCTGCCGAATTACCGGAGGCCGAGTTTTCCGTACAAACTCTCGTGCTTTCTACGGAAATGCTTTCTGCATTTATCGAGCCACTTCTGGATGATCTATTCTCATTTCAATTTTTGTCTATAGGCAGTTAGAGGCAAAAACGGTTTCACACACAAACTATACTATTTTTGTATACAGGTCCGTACAATTTTTACCATGACAAAAAAATTCACCGTCGTCAAAGTCGGAACAATTTTACCGACTTTCCATATTCGGTGAAAAAGTCCCCGGTTGATTGTCCATCCAACGACCGATTCTCGAATTAGTTGCCCCATTGTTTACTCGAGTCTGAAAGGAATTTTCCGCTTATGTTCTCTTCGCTACCGGCAGCTACGACAGTGAAAAAAATGGGAACAGTACAACCGAGACAGGTGCGAGCGAACTTGTTTGATTTTAAAATTCATTAAATGTACAAAAGTAAAGGTGGAGCGATAAACTTATAAAACGCCTCTACATACCAAATACACAATTTTTGTATGTCAGGCCCTTCAATTTTTACCACGACAAAAAAAGTTCACACTCTTCAAAGACCGAGGAATTTTACTCACTTTTCATATTATGTGAACTTAATTCAATTTAAAATTAATTAAAAGTGAAAAGTAAAAGCAAAGAGTTAAAAAAGTAACTGCGTATAAAATATACAATTTTTTGTATTGTATACAGATACGTCAAATTTTTCCCATGAGAAAAAAAATCACCGTCGTCAAAGACCGAAGAATTTTCTCGACTTTCCACAGTCGATGAAAAACTCCCCGGTTGAATTTTCCAACCAACGACCGCTTCTCGAATCGTTTGCCACATTGCCTCGTCGATCCTCCGAGCCTAAAAGAGGAATTTCCCGCTTTTCGCCTCTTCGCTACCGGCAGCTTTCGACGGTGAAAATGGGGGCAGAACAACCGAAACGAGTGCGAGCGAACTTGTTCGAGTTTAAAATTCATTAGTCCTAGTGACCGAGCCCTCCGGCCAGCTCTCCGAGGGGTGCAATTTGCACGGCGGCCACCGCACCGTTTTGGGGGTTGCGGGCGACACTGCACGTGGTTTAACCTTCCACAATTTGTCCGGAATTTTCCGCTTTTTTTCTCATTTAAAATTAACAAATTTGCACGGAGCGACCGATGCGTTTGCTTGCCGAGGACATCGTCGCCGGGGCTCCATGTGCGATTTCACCCTGTGAAAAATTTCCGGACTACAGAGGGGTTAATTGCGCTTCCGCCACGCCCAGTGACAACGTTGTTGCCTGCGGACTTTTCTTCTTATTAATTTTCTTTTGCTCTTCCTCCTCTTTTCTCAGGCCGCTAACCCCGAGACGCACCTCTCTGCGGGAGATGGAAAGCGGAGGAAAAAAAAAGTTTCGAAATTACGAGTGAAAGAGGAGAGAGCGTGAAGTAATATTAGACCTTCTTTTTGTGTATCTCTGTTGGAAAGCTCGAAGGGCAAGTTACGAGGCGACAGATGCCGTCGAACCTCCCGCGGCAATCGAGTAGGCGACACCTAAATGCCTCTCACAGCCCCCCAGGCTCTTTCGTATATTATATTATTACGGTAGTCCGGGCAATTTTTAACATCCACCGGAAATTCTATACCGTCCGACTCGTGGCGGGAAAATTGCATTCTGGATAGACGAGATGAAAATTGGATTCCGCTCGTAACTTCGCTCCTTAAATGAACCAAGGGGACTCTGTATAGCTGCTCCGAATTTCATTGTATAACGGGGAAACGGGGCGAAACGTTTGTTTGAAAAATTATTAAAATATTTTTTAAATCTGTATTTATTTTCTTTATAAAATGGTCCCGTAAATGAATAAATAAATACGTAAAGAAATAAAAAATTTAAAGAAATAGCGGATATGTCGCGAAGGTGAGAGTTGCAGGCGAGTGCGCGGGTTTTGCTGTAATCTCGATTGTTTTGCGGTCCTTTTCGCCTTTTCTCTGTCGCGAACGCTCGCTCGGGTGCAGTCGAGTGTGCACTTTCGTCGTTGCTGACGACGACCGAGTGCAATGGTAATATAAACATAGAACGGAAGAAAAATAAGGCTTGGCGTCGCACGTTCATAACAATAATCGACGAACTATAGACAGTCGGTAGATTCCCTCGGTTGCAACGTTTTGCGAAACTTGGCTTCGTAACCTTGTGTAACATTGTGCAACGGTGCATCGAGACCTGCAATGTGGTGCAACGATAATTTTGCACTGGTCATGCCTTTTTTTATATCATCGCTGATTAGATTATTACACGCGTTTTCAACCGGATGACAATAACAATTAAATTAGAGGAGAACATTCGTCAGAGATAACATTTTTTATGAAAACCTATTTTTTTTTTTACATTCTATCTACAAAGTAGGCGATCTTTTCTTTTCTATCTACAAAGTTGATCTTTTTTTGAAAAAACTCTACGCTCTGTGGGGTTTCCACTTTTCAATCTATTTTCGAAAAACTGATTTTTTTCATACCGTCTACAAAATGTCCGATCAATCGATCATTTTTTGAAAAAAACTCGACGCTCTGTGGGGTTTCCATTTTTACTTTTATTACTATTATTTTTTCTTTACTTATGTTTTCTCATGTAGCTTTCCTTCGGTTCTTTTCTCTTCTCTCACGCCCTCTCAAACTCTCGTAAGCTCGCCAGATCTGCCGACTGCTGGGAAGCAAAAGGGCGTGTCTCACACACTTTCCAACAGGTGGATACCAATAATAATTAAATTAAATGAGACAATTCCACAGACATAAATTTTGTTTTGGAAGCTTCTATTTTTTTTTACATCCTGTCCACAAAGTGCACGATCGGTCGATAATTTTGTGAAAAAAACTCGACGCTCTGTGGGGTTTCCATTTTTTTCTTCTATTTTTTTAACTTACATTTCTTAATGTATCTTTCGGTTCTTTTCTTGCCTCTCACGCCCTCTCGAACTCTTGGCGTTTCGCTGGCCAACGAGCTTAATCTTAGTTCCAAGAATGCCGTGGTGCTCGTGAGCCCGCTAGATGTGTGGACCGCTGGGAAGCAGAAGGGCGTATCTCACATAGATTCACGCGTTGGCCGGCACGATATGCGCCCTTCTGTTTCTCAGCACTCGACACAGAAATGTAGGCACCAAGTCCCGTCCTGTATTGTACCTACTGATTCGTTCGCAGCTGTTCATTCGATAAATTAGTTGGCTCCTGCTTCGCTCCCAGGCAAAACTTTTCGAGAGCTCGCGCCCTCCGGCTCGGAAAAATCTGTCCGAGAATGGTCCTCGTTGAATTCCCCTATTTTTTTTTGTCCCATCGAACCACCCGATTCCTCGACAAATGGGACTTCTGCGTGGTGAATCTGGCCGGTGGACGGAAACTGAAGAGAATAAATTGCGGTCCGACGAGGAGTAATTTAGGGGATCGGCGGAGTAATTGTCAAATTATACGGAATAATCGTGTCCGAAAAAGTGTCCGTGAAAGTAAAATTTATATGCTCGAGCGATAAATCAAAATCGAATTGTCGTCCGATCTAACGAACGCATCAGCGGTGAGGGATGATTCGTGTCGACAGGACTCGACTTCACACCAGTTTTTCGCGCCGAAATATACAAGTTCGAAAAAAAAAATCACAAAATTCTTTTCGAAGTAATCTTCGCCTCTTAAAAATGAAGGGCTTAAAGAGCAATAAAAATCTCCGGTACTCGAATATTTTACACATACGAGCGGTCCATTAGCAATTAAATAATATCGAAGTTCGCAGCGAGCGAAGAATGAAGCCGGAGTGAAAAATATCCTCGGACAGATTACCCGCAATTTTGGGCTCCAATTTTGTGGCTACTACGCGCGAGCGACCGGATGCCCGGTTGAAGCGGGCACGAGCCTCCTCACCTGCTTCTATTGAGGAAGAAAAAGAAATAAGGAGCCGAGTTCTCCGGCTCGTTTTCGTTAATTGTTTCAAATTGCGTGTCGGTCGAGTCTCCACCGGTGCCGTGTTGCGCCAAAGGAGAACGAACGAGCTTGTTCTCCACAAAAAAA
>JAPYZD010003812.1:0-16512 GCA_030522725.1 Ichneumoninae sp. B BG-2022a
CTGAAATTATTATTATGCACAAACAATCTTTTCAGCACCTTTTATATGCTAGAATTTTTTCAGATTTTTTTCTCATCGAGAAGTGTTTGTAATGTTTGTATTTTTTCTCTCGAACTTAGGCTGCGTATGTCATTGTGCTAGTACTACCTTAACGGTCTCGGAGAAAATGGGGAAGAGGATTTGTTATCGACCGCGGTATTCCACATGGCCCTAGCACTTTTCGCTTTTCAAGGCGTGTCGACGATTGCCAAAGGAGCTTCTATGCAATTTTGCTTTGCGTAACTTCCGACTCTAGGACATTCGTTTTATACTTTTTAAAGCCGTTTATTTTCGAGCTCGGTAACAAATCGGTAACAAATCGATTTCCGTATTTTATTCGATCCGGTTAATATTTTGGCTAAAAATAAAATTATGTTTTTTGCAGGCGAGAGATAGACGAGTAAAAACCCAATTTCCTTCACTACATTAACGGGCTCGGAGAAAATACAAACGATTCTTTGTTACTGACTGCGGTTAGACCTTTCGCCTTTCGACGTGTCTCGCCGATAAAAGTTTGCCTGTAAGTGTTATTCCAAGGCTTTTCATATTCCCGACAGTTTCGAACATATAGTTTTCGGATCGAGTTTAAGGCACAGTCATCGATCCCTCGTAATCTGCAGTATACAAGCGCTGGGACATACGAGCCGAGGAGCATGCTTGGTCTAGCTGTAAGTCCGACGCGAAACGGCAGAGTGTCCATTAGCTCAGTGCTGCCACACACTGATAGGTCTCTAATCTACTTTATGGCGTTGCCCCCTCTCCGCGCCTTTCCCCTCCGCTCCGCCCAAACGCTCCTTTCTCGGGTCTCTTTTTCCTGGTATTCCTCTAGCGGCGTAGCGTTCGGCTCGCTTCTCGCCTGCCCGTACTATTTATCGTACGACGAATGTCGAGCTTTTCGAGAACTCTTCCGCCCCTGCCCGCTTTAGTTGTAAACTCTGCCTCGCCCGACCCTCCTATTACGCTATACATAGAACTTTACACACGTACGGCGTACAAAGTATCTTCCCGGGACGATTAGTACGGGGATTTACGGTGCCGGGCTAAGGGCCTAGAAATTTATAATTGCGTGGGTCACGGTAAATCAACGGGCCGCGGACATCTGGACGAAGAGAGCAGTCGGCCCCGGGCACGCGAACGGAAGCGCACGGGGAAGGAAAAAAAACGACCGGGTGAAGAAACCCCCCCCCCCCCCCCCCCCCCCCCCCGCGCCCCCCCCCAGACGACACAGTGATTGAATGTTCCGGGAGTTTTAGGTCGTAGATCTTAGAAGCTTGATTCGCAGAATTAATTAGCCCCTGTACTGTCACTTTACTGACTTTACTGTCAGGGACCCTATAGAGACCAAAACGTATAGAGAAATACGTTTCTCTGACAGTAAAGGGATTAATGAAAGTCTCATTTGCTCGAACAATGGGAGTTTAAACGATTTACGTTTAATTCAATAAATATTAGAATTATAATTTATTCGGGGAAAGTTGGATCGAGTAATAAAAAAAAAGAGACTGAGAAATATCGAAGAATGTGGAAGTTAAAGAAATTCGTTATAATAGAAGAAAAACATTGGAGATTAAAAAAGTTGTTCGAACTTCTTTCATTTAATAATAAATTTGATACGAAAAAAAAACTTGCTTCGAATTACTAAAGCCACGAACCCAGTTGAATTTCACCGAACTAATATTAATGTCCAAAAACTCCGTAACCCTTGTACGCGAGCTAGCGAAAATCGATCCACAGAATTAATTAAACAAACTCTCGTTTACTCGATAAATGGGAGTTTAAACGATTTAAATGTTATCCAATAAATATTAGAATTATTATTTCATATGATGAAGTTGCAACGAGTAATAAAAAAATACTTTGAAAAATATCGAAAATTATGGAAGTAAAACAAAAGTAATAAAAATATAAGAATAAACTTTTAGATAAAAAAAATTGTCTCAAGTTCTTTAATTTACAAACAAATTTGTAAATTTGACCTACGATCAAACAAAGAGAAACTTGTTTCGAATTACCAAAACGATGAACTCACTGGAATTTTGTCGAGGTGAAGTTAGTGTCCAAAAACTTCTAATTCCAAGATTTCGCTACGAGTTATAGAACTATGTCGTACGCGTAAGATATTTATAGAACGCTGACGAAAAAATACCGAGTGAAGAAAACCCCCTTGGACGTCACAATGATTGACTGTTCCACGAGTTTTAGTCAGCAGATAGCCAAATAGCCAATTAGGCTATAAAATTGTACGCGAGCTCGCGAAGCTCGATGCGCAGAATTAATAAAATTTATTGTATCCAATAAATCCACCAATTATAATTAAATTCGGAAAAATTCCACCAAGGAATAAATTTGTTTGAAAAATATCGAACATTGCAAAAGTAAAAAAACGAAATACAAATACAAACAATAAATTGTAGATAAAAAAGAATTCCCTCAATCTTTAAATAACTAATAAAAAAAATTTGCTAAGGAAAAAAAGAAAAAGCTTTTTCAAATGACTAAAACCGCGGAACCCAGTTGAATTCCATCCAGTTAATATTAGTGTCCAAAAACTCCGTAACCCTGTGACTCCTCGCCGCGAGTTCCAGAATTCTGTCGCACGCGTAAAATATTTATAGAAGCGGTGAGGGCCGAGAGAGAATCCCGCCGGCTCTTCGGCAACATTCTCTCGGTGGTGTCACGATTAACGAGTGTGGATGTGAGCGAGTCGGCGAGAGCGAGAGAGAGAGAGACGGAACTACAGAGAAGGAAGAGCCAGCGTGCGAGAGGAGAGAGGGTGCAGTGCCCTCGTTGAACGCCCGGCAGCTGTTCGGGTACTTTTTCGTACGAGTTTTAAATAAAAATGGAATAAACCGAGGAAGTTGCGAGGGTCCCACGGCGGTGTTTCCTTAGCTCGATGCAGCACGCAGGATGCTCTTCCCCGCTTCCAGTTTCACTTCCGCCATAGTTAATATATACCTATATATACACATGAGCGCGTGCACACACGAGAGAGGAAACTTTGCATCTAAGTCGAAGGCCCACCGGTGGCTTCGTTTCGTTATCGGGCAGATGAGGATTTTCTCTCAGTCACAAAAATAGAATTCCCGAGATAGCGTGAATCTTAGAAGATACGCGTTTAATATAGAGATGAGAAACGCGGGTGCACTCGTAAACGAGCCACGACCGAGCGTTTCACGCGATTATTAATTTCCATGGAAAGCTTAGCGCTCGCTGCTTCTCGTATAACTACGAAATTAAGCAGAATGTGTATTGGGGAGGGGGGAGGTACGCTTTAACGATGCCGCTGACGCATCGGAGCTTACTGGTAATCGTCCGGTCGAACGTCCGTTTCGTGAGTCACTCAACGTGCTGATCATTAGTGTGTACAACGATTTAATTGATATTAAAATGTAAAGCGCGAAACGTGCGATAATCCGACGCCAACGGTAGGGATTGTTTTATTTTGTTATGATGGCAAAAATGACACTAAAAAAAAAAAAAATTGAGAAACCATTGGCGAGTGAAAAAGCGTTGCCTCTCGTTCGAAGAAGGCTGCTCGAACGAGCGTGTCATGTGCACTCGAGTCGACGGACGCGAAGAAGGAGCGGGAGATATCGGGACCGAGCGTCTCTCCGAGAGTGTTTCTCTGCACCTCTCGGTTTCCAACCGCTCGCTTCCACTACGTAAATATAGGTCTACCGAGCAACAGACCTACAAATAATAACCGAGTGTATTCTTTTTAGACGAGTTAGCTAATTGTAATGTTTTCCTCGAGAACATTTTAGCGTCTTCCTATCGGTTAGATAATATTGTGGGTTAGAACGCTATTTAGTCACATTGTTTTTCTTATTTTAAATAGCTATTTTTATAGATAATCGCCAGAATTGATAATAAGCGACATTTTTTTTTCGCGAGAATAAAATATTGCTTAAAAAATCCCCCTCGCCCCATGATTTTTTGCTCGCCACGGTTTTCCGACCGTGTGAAAAAATCCCGGGTCCGAGTATGCAAAAAATACAGCCGGAAATTATTCATTAAAAAAAAATAATATCGTAAAAATTAATAATTGCTTTCCTATAATTTTTTAATACCCGTACTGCACAATTTTTAACACGATCAGAACAATGAATCGTGGCGGAATATTCGATAAAAAAAGTCATCTACCGAGAAAAATAAATGACCTTTTTTTTGTGTCTGACTTCGATGGACCCCCGTCGAGGCGAGAGGAGAGCGTCGACACTTGTTGCTAAAGCGAGTTCGTCCTTCCGCGACTCGACGACGCCTGCGAGGCGGTAGCGCGAGGTCCGCCGAGACCGGACCTAGTGCCGCGTCGTCCGTTTCGCTCTTATCTCGGGGTATCGGCCATCGCGGCAGGGAGCAGCCCCCCCCCCCCCCAGGAAAAGAGCAAAGGATCCCGGAGCGAGACGAAAGATCGCTTTGTATGCGGAATTTATTTTCCACGGCTATTCCCCGATCCTCCTTCTTGCGGGCACGGCTCGACCAACCGGATTTCGTACCTTCGACTAACGACGATGCGCAACAGAGATGCGCGTGACGCTCGAGCGCTAACGCGCGCGTGAAATTATGCATTCGCTCCGTCGATAACGTTACCCAAAGGCTACGTCCGAATTGCTCGCACGCAGGAGAGCCCCGCTCACCGTGGCTCTTCGGAACGAGCCGGAGAGAAGTGCCAGCCGTGATTTTATGCTCGACGTGAGCCTAGGCCAACTTTCTCCGGGCGAGTGAGAAGAGGGAACTGAGATAGAAAAAAAAAAGAAACGAAGTCAGCCCGCGGATACGAGGGGGTTATCTAACTGCTGGTGCCGAGCTCGGCACGCGCTCGGGACTCCGGAGCCGAGTCGCTGACACGCGAGAGTGCCTGTCTCTCCCGTTCACCTCGCCTCCTTCTTTTTTCGGTCTGGCCAGCAAACTCCTTTGCGCCCGAGTTAAAACTTGTCCTCTCTGTAACGTCCGCGGTACCTCGTCCATGTACAATCTCTACCGTTCCTTTATTCCTCGGGCTTAATAGCCGCTTCGGGTTGCGCCATGACACTGCCACGGGACGGAAGGTAGGAGTTAATCTTCTCTATCTTCTCTCCGAGCTTCGACATTGTAATTACCAAACAGCGAGTCGCCCGGTGGGAGGGCGAGCAACGAAAGTACGAGCGAGGCTCGTGGCGCGACACCGGGAACGATTAGCCAGCCTTCCCATTGTCGGTGAACAAAGAATCGACGGATTTTCATCTACGATCGAATTAAACGATCGAAGAACCTTTCGAGAGTCGGGGCAATTTTTTTTTGTACTAATTATTTGTTACCAAATTTATTTTTTTATTGTTGAAGAACAATTGGAAACAGAGACGAGGCGGTAAGAGAACCGAACTTCGGGCGCGACCGGTTAAAGATAAATATTCGAATAGTACGAGTCGAAGATTTATATTTATTTATTATTTTTTTATTCTTTATTAGTTTTAGTTCATCCTTTTATTTGTTTTTCTCTTCTTCACTGGTTTGTTTAAAATTAATCGCTTCGCGATTCTGTTTGTTACTATTGTTCTATCAACCTAGGTACAGTGTTCTTAGGGCGCATATGTTCTATACATATATTACATTGTTTTTCGTAGACGCGCAAACGATTTCGTCTCGAAATAGAAAGTGAATGCTGGAACAAAGCAACTGCGTTGTTCTCGTAACGAAGCGACGATAACGAGTGAATCGTCGGTTGTACGAGACGAGAGCCATTAGCAAGTTAATTACGATTCTCCGTCGCATTATACAGACATCGGGGTCAACAGTTTCGGGGTAAAACTTTGAACGAGTTAGACTTTTTTTTTGTTCTTCCTTTCTTTCAATAGTAAAAGGAAGTGAATCGTCGGGGCTCGGGACTCTCCACTCGGAGACACGACGACAGCGACGATCAGCGCCGCCATGTTGCCCCAATCGAAATAGAAAGTGGCCTCTCGTCGAGGATAGAGAGGCGAGTGGCCGCTCGCGCGCGAACTGCTCCCGAAGGCCTTGGATGGAATGCGCGCGCGGAGCCGAAGGAAATTACCGAATGGCTTCCACCGAGTGCCGTGTGCTCGGTTATAAATAAATGCGGGTAACATACGCGCGAGGCGGACTTCAAACTCACTAGGAGTTTGCAACACTCTAGAAATACACTGCGCAGTTGTGATACGCGGAGAGAGATGAGCGTCGTGTGCTGGCGTGTGGCAAATAGCCGGTGAAAAGCGACGAGGGAATAAAGAGAGCTACGACGGGTTGGTTCTGTCTCGCAGCGTGGCGAAACTTCGGCCGCACGAGTCATTCCAGCGCCACGCGAGCGTCTTGTACTCGACCGCCTCGCATTGACACAAATCTATCGGATGTAACGTCCCGAAAACACGCTAAGCCCTGAGGCCTCGTTCGCGACGGACGATTATGTTTCTGTGTAATCGATCTCCGAACGAAGCAAATTCGCGGCATCGATGAGGATTCGGTTCGCAGGTAAAAACTTTGCGAGTTTCCGGTGGTTCTCAGTGCCGCTGGTACGGCGCAGGATTTTTTCGTGCCTCGCGCTCTCTGCCACTGGCGCCTGCGAGAGCGCTCGCTCGCTACTCCTCTCTCAATTCTCCAACGCGTGGAAAACGCTTCCGGCAAGGACACACTCGCGGCAAGGTCGCGCTCGTGCCGCCCAACTTACAATACCGTACAGAGTCGTTCAGAATCCATGATCGACTATTGTTACGGGCGATTTTTTTTTCTTTTTTTTTTTACGACGCCTCATATTTTGTGAATTCTTTTTTTTCTCATGTTTCCGCCGTTAATATGTATCGCGGGTCTCTGGGACACTTTTGATTGTCCGCAATTGGGTCATAGCCGCGATAAACGTGCGGAAGGTTCGAACGTAAAACTAGTTTCGATAAACTCACAGATTTATGTTCTTCCTTTATTTTAGTGTAAAGTATCTTGAGATAGAAGATTGTGAATCGAGCTGTAGTATCCATCGATAAATTCAGTTACGTGCAATGTGTATACAATCATTGCGCAATAGCCGTCTCGCAGAGAGCCAACGTTAAACTATGCTTGTATACACAATAAAGACAGCAGCGTCGAGCACTCGCGTATATTACTGCACGAAGCTCGTAGTCGCAGATAATATAATCGTGAGAATAGTTAATAAAGAGCTAACTCACCGAATTACGAGATTTATCAATGGCCAGTGTAATAACGACTGTCGACGTGAAAATAATATAAATGTTTATTTATTTTTTAATGCCGCCTTGCCACGATGCTTTAGCGGTATAAGAAACGCGTTTTACGTTGTAACTTGGCATTTATTATTTCTCGAGCCTTTAATTGCGTTCGCCTATCGGCGAAAAGCGAGAACACGATATATCGACCGTGACATCGAGCTTCTCCGTGGCCGCTCCGGGACTCGAGCCCCGATATCTCTCACACTAATTCTTATCAGCTTTGCGCACCAGCTCGACCGCGATCCTATATAGGTAACGCGTATACGCGAATTCCCCCCCCCCTCCCCCCACCCACCCAACGACATTAGTGTGTACCTGCTTTTGTACGTCCGTCGTGACACGAAGCTCGTCGATATTCGTGCTCGGAGGGTTATTATTTTTCTTCTCGCTTTTTATCGCCTTTTCAGTCCGGGAAACGATGCTATCGGGTTTGGACGGCTGACGTCACGAGACATCTTCGAACGCCTGTTGCGCGCGATCACCGCTACGTATTTACATCTGCGCACGCTCATTAAACTCAAAACTTTTCTGTACTCGGACGCAGGCATTATTTTGTTATTATAATTTGTTAACATATTTGTTCTCCTAGTTTACATTTGTTTCATAACAATCGGTCAAAAACTCTATCGATTATCGAATTCATAGAACGAAAAACATAGATAGAGGCGAAACACCTGCGTCTTTACATCGACGCACGCTCGCCTAATCGTAAACTCTTTATTATTCGTACGAACGCAATATTCAGGTATAATTTTTTTTTCTGTCGATTATCGAATTCGTAGATGAAAAAAAAGTGGCGTAATTTATCAAATTTGTTTTTTACATTACAAGGTCACGCAATGATTTTCCGACTCAATTCATTCCATTCGATTGGATCATCGTTTAAATATATCGCATTAATTTTCAACTTAAAACAAAAAATGGTTCGAAATTAATCCGTAGAATATTCATTACCAAAAAAAATGCAGTACGCGTCCGTGTTATACGCCACTGTTTTAACTGGTCGCGCTGGCTGTATAAACCGCGCAGAGAAACTGGTTGTGTTCACTGGTGTTACAGGTAGACTAGGTACACACTATAATACCGCTTCGTTACCGTATTATACTCTCCCAGCGTTCCTGAGCACTTGGCGGTCTCGGCGTACAACCGCCCGCCCGTTCTCCCGTACTCCGGAGGGGAATGAATCCGCGCGTTGCCGCTTCTGCTGTCGGCGGGTTATGGAGGGAGGGGGGGGGGGGGGGACCCGCCCCGGGGGACTTGGTTTCGTGGGGGGCGCGGGACCGTTCGCCCGGGCCCGTTATGATTTTTGCATCCGTTCTCGGACAATGTATTTATAAATTTTATTTTTTATCTCTACAAATTTCTCACGAACAACCCCCCAAGCGATTTTGATTAGAAACAATGCATCGGTAATTGGTGCCGACACTCGAGCGGGATCGGCTCGAAATTTCATTACCAGTGTTTTCCGAGTAACTCGTTACGTTCCGACCCTCTTCGTCGGGAGATTCGCGAAATCGGGCTTCCTCAAACTCTCCGAGCCGAGCTTGGATTAATCTGCATAGTCGATGGCCTTGAGATTCCCCCGCTCTGCGGCTCGACTCTCCCCCCTCCCGCCGCGTATATTCGTGCCTCGAAGCGTTCGCCCGTACATCCTTTAACTGCTAAGCTCGCCTCTCCGAGATTAATTTTCTTTCTTACTGAATATTATTATTATATTGTTGTAACAAAAATGGTCACTATTTAATAAATTTCGATGGAGTATTTTCTACTTCGAGGGCGAGCGCGGCTCGTTGTGTCTCGGCGTTGTTTGCGCTGCTGCGCTGACTCTCGTTAAATAGGCCGTGACCATTCGCGCGACTTTCTCTCGCATCATAGAGCTGCCTCGACGACGGAGGGTTATGCCTAGACGAGTACCGGGCGTAAAGAGGCGAGGGGCACCCGCAATGTTTGGAACGCCGTTCGCAATTGTCAGTTTATCGAGGGTTTGTTTATCGCGTTTCCGGTCGCTGTGTTTATATCGCGATCGGCGAGGCTTATCTGCGACCGAACTCGACGAGTGACTTCCTACGTGGATCATACCCAGTGTTGAATTCTAAATTCGCGTTTAGCGCGCCAGGCACGTGACCCACTTGGACTCTCGCGACATTATAAAATCGGATCCGGGTGTACGCGCGCTTGCTTTCATGGATTTTCTTATCTGCCCACCGCCCCCCCTCCCGCCCCTCCGCGGTACGAGATATCTGGCCTCCACCTTCGCGACTGCCTAGATAATAACTCTGTAAATAGGACATTTGTATTCTACTCGCCATCGGCCCGGTGTGCGCTACTTTTTTTCGAGTTAACGCCACGGAAAATCATCCTCGGAGTGTCAGTATCGAATTATTAATTCAACTGTTCTTCCAGGCAGATCAAAAACTTCACAAAATAGTCCTACATATTTTTTTATATATAATTATATAATATATTATATAATACATGTATATATTTATTTATTTTTTGTCATAAGAATATGTGATTTTAAGAGAAAAAAAAACACGAAATAAATCAACACGTGATTTTTTTCGTGAATTTTAAATTTCAACGTTTCTCGGAAAACGTTTTTATCTCTTCGTTATCATAATTTATCGGGCAAATTTGCCTGGTACTCGAGCGCAAAGACGACAATCTCGAGGCGTAGCCGGTTCGTTGAAAATGAATTTGCGCGAAAGAAATAAACTCGTTTATCGGTCAATGTTGTCGGGAGGGGGAGAGTGTGCGCACGTCGTTACACGAGAGTAGGATCAGGAGCAAGAGTCGCGGCAACGGTTAATTCAATTTGAAGGGAGCTCAAAGCGTCAGGGCGGCCGGGACAAGCGGGAGCACGGCCGGCTGGTTAGTAGTTCGCCGATGACGACGAGAGACTACGATGGCCAACGCCACACCGGGCTCTGGCCCGCTTGTTGTGTGTTTATCGAGTCGTCAGGTCGGAAACGGTCAGCGATCGCATCGCGCGCGCGGGTGCATGCACTGCGGATACGCAGGTGCAACCCTCGAGCAGCGGCGGGCAGCAGCCGCGCACGCGCACGTGGCCCGCCCGACGGGCGAGAGGGAGACGGGCCGCAGAACGGGACGGGGAGAAAGAGAGACCGAACAGAAGAGTTGCGGAGTTGCTTGCCCGCTAACGTCCCCTCCCACTTCCTTTCCTCTTTCACTCTCCCGTTCGTTCCTATGCACAGTATATCTACCGCAACGATCCGTTTGGACCGTAGGAAAATAAAAACTGCAGAAGCTCCGGGGAGGGGGTGGGGGCTAAGCTAGAAGCATATTAACCCTTCAGCCACTACCGTACTATTTATCCCCTGCGCTAAAATTGCTTGGCTAAAGATAACCGCATACTTCGTTCAAATTATCCACCATAAACGACAATTAATTTAGCGATTCAATTATTATTGTTAATAGATATTGGATGGTAGGGAAAAAAGTTCTTTTCCGTAATAGGATGCTGTGTTTATGTTTTGTACTTGAATTACGGAGATTTTTTACTTGCCGGACTATCAACGCCAATTAATCTAACGATTCGTCCACTATTGTTGTTATTATTAATATTATTATTATCGAATGAATGATGAATCTCGATACTGGATTTTACTGGGTCGTGTTTCGAAACTTTT
This sequence comes from Ichneumoninae sp. B BG-2022a, assembly GCA_030522725.1. Classification (NCBI taxonomy): domain Eukaryota; kingdom Metazoa; phylum Arthropoda; class Insecta; order Hymenoptera; family Ichneumonidae; species Ichneumoninae sp. B BG-2022a. The sequence goes on from JAPYZD010003812.1 coordinate 10,904, forward strand.
GAAAAATCGACATACATAGCAGTTCTAAGATATGAGTATGGGAGGAGGTATTATAATAAATATAAAATAACATAAAATTAAAAAGAAAAAGAGAAGCCCCTACTCACAAGCAAGTCTCGTGTGGAGTGTTATTAACTTGTACGTAATATTAACTTTAATGTTTCAAGTTTTTATAAATCGTAAAGTTAAGCGTTTAAATTTTTCGACTTTTATAATTCGTTATCCTGTAGGTCTAATATTTAGGCGTTATGTATGTATTATTATATTCTGAATGCGAAGGAGAAATCCGTAAAATGAATGAAATCAAAATTATTATTCGAAATTTGATCGCGGGAAAAAATGCATGAGCTACGACGATCAAATATAGAAAGGATTAAATCAAATTCAGAGTTTAACTATACATTTGCTTAGAGTATCTACATAATCGAGGGCAAAGAAAAAAACGATTATTATTAATGTTTTTGAAAATTGGATGGTAGGAAAAAAATATTTTTCGGATAACACGATACTATTTATCTTTCGTACTTAAACTGCTTATCGAAATACGAAGTCTCCCGCTTTACGGAGACTATGGATTATTAACGATAATTAATCTATCGATTCGTCAATTACTGATGTTATTTTTTTTTAATTCTTTCGGTCCAACGAACAATATAGAAAAGCCGAAAAAAAAATATAATTCAAGTACAAATTAGCGTATCTGCATAATCGAGGTCAAAGAGCAAAACAATTCTTCGATAATGACTATAAGTAAACGACAATCGAGAGGAAAAATATTAAATCAGAATAAGGCTACAGTCCACTTTCCCCGTTTTCGTTTTCCGATCGTCGACGGTTCTGCCTCAATTTTACAGGATCGCCAATTTAAAAAAAAGCCTTATTGTCGTAAGGCGCTCTCGATGGATATCGAGCGGGTTTCGTAGTTTCCACGCTAGCGTTCGTCGAGTCGACGACGACCTTGAGAATCCATAAAGAAGTCGCCAGGTGGGAGGGAGCGAGAGAGGGGAAGGGGAGGGGGGTGTTATAAGAGCGGTACGGGGTCAAGGTTCGAGTAACGAACGTCGTACAAGAGAGTCGGTGTACCTTCCGGTTTACGGACCAACCCGACACGACGCCGGTTGGAAACGTCGATGAAAACATGGACGAGGAAAACAATGTAAGTAAAAAACAGAAGCTATATCGGTGAACGCACGGCGAATCGAATGGGGATACACGTTGTTGGTTAATGCGCGAAGTGGATCGAGCGCGGTGGCGCGCCGGTCGGCACACCCGCGCATCGCGGTCCGAAAGAGGAAAAAAAAATACGGGGGAGAGCCACGGACGAGATGAAAAAAATTGAGGCAGGTAAGGATCGCGCGCGCGTCGCCGTTCGCGCTCCTCCTATAACGTTCCCCCTGTGAGCGCGTAGTATTTTCGGTACATACACAAACATCTGCGCGTGAACTCGGCAAATCTCTCGCTGCTATCCCTCCTTCCGTTCCGCCGGAGCTTTCGTCCGAGCCGCGTAACTCCCGCGTCACCCGAACGCTCCCAAAACAATTATCAAAGTATCGTTGAAAAATAAAAAATAAAATCAAATAAATAAAATCGATCGACGTTTAAAAAATAAAAATGTAAGGTAAACAAAAATGAGCCAAGAAAATATAAAGCGCGAGGAATGTGAATATAACGAGAGAATTCGGGGACGGGAAAGATAAACCTATTTTGTTTGCGTGGCTCGCGCGTGAACTCGGTAAATCTCTTCGCTTCCTTCCGTCCGCCGGAGCTTTCGTCCGAGCCACGTAATTCCGGCGTCACCCGAACGCTCCCAAAACAATCGTCAAAATAACATTGAATAATAAAAACAAAAAAAATCGATCGATGTTTAGTACATTAAAAGTAATAAAAAAAAGTACGGCAAAATATATAACGCGAGATAGTGTGACTGTAACAAGAGCATGCGGGGAAGGAAAAGAGAGATATCCGTAAACCTACTTTGTTGGCGTGGCCCGCGCGAGCCATAAAGCCACATCAATACACGGCAATCACGCTAAGAGCAGATGTTATCCCCACTCCTCCGTCGGGGCGCCCGGCGTCCTCTGCCGTATAGTAATAAACCTTCGCTCCCCCCGTTCTCCACTCCAACCGCCCCGTCGACTTCTTCGCCCTCTCCTACTCCCGCTCTGTCCCGTCGCCTCACAGCGGACGCTCCTTCGGAAGCCCCGTAGGCGTTCACGGGGGCTGAAGGGAAGAAGCGACGGGGACCGCGCGCAGGCACACACAGCAGTCTCTGCAACGTGCACTGGTAGTTGGCTGCGGTATGGGTTGTAAGTAGTATGCACTGGTATGGCACAATACCACCACTGCGGAGAGTATATCCGGGAACGGTATAGGCCGTTCGTGTACGCTTCGTGGTATAGTCGGAGAGAAATGGTGGTGGAGAGGGAGGGAGGGGAGGGGGAAGGCAGGCCATCGAGAGCTCGGGCAGCGTCGCGTAGTGAGTTCGGACCGTTTCGGACCTTCGGCTGCCAATGCTCTTGGCGCTCTCGCACACTGGCGCGCTATGCGGCCGGTACGGCGGGGGGGGGGGGGGGGGGCGCTGGGGGGCCCCCCCAACCCGCCCCCCCCGGCCCCCCACCGGGGGGGGGGGGGGGGGCCCCTCGGCCGTGCACTGCCGCCGATGCCGATGTTTTCCCTCCTACCTCCATTCCCGCTCGACTATCGGTTAACAGAAACGAACGAGCCCACGCGTTCCGGCAACGTACGGTCGCTGGACAGCTGGGGCGGCTCGACTCGTACGAATAACATTGATCCGTTCGGCGAATCAACAAATGGCAGCCACTTTTTAAAAATATATAGTAATATGTATATGTATATATATATATATATTTTGTTTTACCGGAATATATGTTTGTATGGCTTTACTATATTGGAAGTGGCTTTGTGGCTGAGACGCGAAAATCATTCGGGATGACGCAACACGCGTTCCAGTCGATCTCGGTAGTCTGGGAAGGCCTCGACTGCGCGTACACGGGAGAACGGGGGAGAGCTTTAGCGATAGCTTTAGCGTTGCTAAAGCGGACAAGGCAAGAGCACGCGCCGAGAGACCTCTGACTTAGTAATTTTGTTTTTTTGTTTTTATTATTCTCTCCATAGAGCGGGTTTCCGTCTCGCGCTCTCCCGGAGGATGCGATTCGGCGGTCTCGCATCGCGCGGTACGTTCACCCGAATCCTGCGTCGCGCGTCTCTCCGCTCTTTCTCACGAAAGATCGTATTATACAGTGTGTAATGGATGCACTGTGGAGCGTCGCGCGAGCGTGTGTGTTCGCGCGCTAAAGACAGAGAGTATACGACGCCGGAGAGTAAGAAGAGTGGAGCAAAGCAGAGGCGGAAAGGGCAGAAGGAGAGAGTCGTCGTATGGTGCGATCGTCTGTTCCTCGCGCACACGAGCGTGTCCCGTGTACGTGTGCGTTGTAGCCTCCCGACTCGACCCGTTAATTTAAGCCGCGCACGCGCGAGCTCGCGCGCCCACTGCTCTCCGTTCCGCCGCGCTCGCCTCCTTTGACCCCTACCTACCGCGTACCTCGCTTCTCCTTGCTCTCCTCGCGCTCGAGCGATGATAACGATTGTCTCGAGCGATAAGCCGCCTGGCTTGCGCTTCCATAGCCGCCCTCGCTAAACCAAAGCACACGCTTCGACGGACTTCCCCACTGCTGCTCCACGCTCCCCAAACGCGATAAGATCCACGAGTCAATTTTCCGATCGACTTATACGTACACGGTGTGTACGTGCCGCGGAGCACAACATTGTAATCCGCACGCGACTATACACACAAGTGTATACGCACAAGTGTATTTGCACAACGGATTTTCTCCATCATATCGAAATCCGTTTTACTGAGAAGCGAAATCAGTTTAACGATTTTTTTACGCAGTTGTGTTAATTGATTTTTTTTTAATTTCTTTTTGTTTTGATTTATTTTTTGTATTATTTTATATTCTATTTTGATTTTTCAAATTTTTTTTGTTTATTTTGTTTTGTAAGCCGAACCCTGACCCGTCTAAATGACCGATCGGGTGAACGACTTCCGAGCGGGAGAGTAGTCGCCGTAGATCGATTTCGATTCGAGCAGAGATTGGCGCGCTGTGTCTCGCGCGTTACCGACCCCTTTGTCTGCCCGCCACCTGTCCACACGCTCGGCTTTCCTCCCATTTTGACTCCCCCGCAACAGCTCTCCCCGTTGCTTTATCCTGCTCTCTTACCCTCACGTTTTCACACAAATACACCGGCGCACATAGGGAGCGCGCTCGGATAGACGCGAAACGTGTATTCGATCCTTCCCCGTACAAATGCAACGGCTGAACGCATCGGCGCCGCTTCGGTGCATCCGACGCCGCTGAAACGCGAGCGAATTTATTCCTGCTAGTCCTTTATAGATCGTTATGTACGAAGCGAGACGCATCGGAGCTCGGCGCTGCAGACACGCGGGGCGAGACTGAGTGGAGGGGGAGGGGGGGGGGGAATGGAGGGAGGTGAAGAGAGACGGAACGCTAAAAGGGAATGAAGAAGGGAGATTCTCGTTTGTTTCGAAGCGCGGGCGAGAGAAACCCGCACGTTCTTTGCGCAAAATCCTTTGATCTTTCTTACACGCGCTGCGGTCTGTGTGTGCATCTCGCGCAGTTCAACCTCCCTTCGCCTCGTGCTCTCCTCGCTTCATTCCCTTCGAAGTTACTCCCACGGCTCGAATCTTTTTAATACCCGACGGGTTTTCCCCGCGGTCGGAGGTCAAGACGAGTGACCGGCGGACGTCCCGGTTCATCAGCTACCCGACCCGAGTTGCATTACAATCCCTTCCAACGTTTTCCCGCCGAAAAAAACTCTTCAAATTAATTCGCAAAAAATTCATACTTTTGCAAGAATTCGATTTTTAAAAAATATTTTTTTTTTACTATTTCGTTGTTTTTGTCATTGTTGTTTTTTTCGGGCATAACTGACGCGGACCGCGCATTAATAGTATATTTTTGTACTTCTCCATTTTAATCATACAAATATATCTTACGTTGTTCGCCTCCGTTAAAAATGTTATTGAATTTAGTAATTGCTTTTTTTTTTACTGCTTCCTTGTATTATCGCATTTTGGTATCTGATCAAGCTCGTCCTTCAATCGTATATTTTCGTACTTTCCCGTTTTAACCGTTCATATGCGTATTCCCTTGTTTGTGTCCCTTGGCGCATTGCGTTTGCAGGCCGAGTAAGAGATTCTTCTTCTTCTGTTTCTTCTTCATCTGGACCGTATAGCACAGTCGGCGTCCTACGCATTCCAACGGAAGCGCGCTCGTCCGAGACGTACGTCTACCCTTCGTTCTCCCGTGTGTGGACCCCTCTCTCTCTTCGTTCCTCCTGCGATTTGCTCGCGAGTAGCTACTTTTGCCCGCGGAGCCAGAGCCGCTCAGGCTGCGGCGGTGTGTAGCTCTCTCCACCCGTAGTTATCCGCAGTGTATATTCTCGTCATCGGGTACGAAGTACCCGCGCTATTTTAACGAACGGATTCATCCATGGAATGAGATCAGTGAGCTAAATTTACGGGGCGTTCCTGACTACGTTCACGATATACATATGTCCGTATATAT
>JAPYZD010003813.1:0-12336 GCA_030522725.1 Ichneumoninae sp. B BG-2022a
CGGATTATTAGCAAAGTTACTGTGGCATCGGTTAATAACAATCTGAAACGGATCGTCTCAGCGATCAAAATGTTCCGCAAAAAATGTACCTTTCAACTCCTTGTGCTTGTTTGCACTAATATTTTGTATTGTGTTCCTTAGCTGACACAATCCGCACAGCCGGAAAATCACTTCTGCACTCGCGAATCACATTTGGTTTCGGCGAATTGGTATTTTTGAAAACTCAGCTATGAGGAGATTGCATGGCCATAAGCTGATGTCTATAATGTTGCTCACTTCATATCCGATGCGTCCGATCATGCGGAGCGTTGCGCGGCCGCTTGTTACAATTGACCCGTGTTACTTTTGTCCCCGGTCTCCCCTACTCCAGGCGACAAATGTGTATCATTCGAGCCACGAAACAAGCCTAAGAATTAAGTTTATTGCCTTCGTTTTAATTAGCAGTGTTAATTTCTTTCATAACAGTATTGTCCCGAGTAATCCTTCCGCTTCGCTATAACCTCGTTAACTTTTGACTTTCTAAGTGTGTACGGGCTTCGAGGGCGCGCACATTGACGAATAAAAAACATTCTGTAAGGAAGCTGGTCGAGAAAAATATTTTTCGTTTTCACCCTCGAGATGATGTTTTGACGAGTTGGAGATCGCCCTTTCCAGTGAAACAAAAAACCAGCAAATAACTTACAAGGACCAACTATATTTCCGGAAGCATTTCAAGAATAATTCAATTTTCCCGCGGTGAAATTGTTTTCCTGATGGAATTCGAAAACTCAACTGCTTTTACGTTCATTCCGTATCGCGTACCCCACGAAATATGATTTTCACGAAGTTACGGAAAAAGGGAACACAAAAGTCGAGGCCTCATGCGTAGAAACGAGTCGCGTGACCCTCGCAAGATCAGCGAGAGATGAGAATCGCCGAGGAACGTGGGGGAGGGGGGGGGGGGAGAAGGAAAAAGAAGAAATGTATAGTAGTAAGTGAATCGTTGGTTTCGTAAGGTGAAAAGCGTCCGGGGTATGATGGAACTTGGGTGAGCGGAGGTCGATGGGAGCGCGGCGATGCGGTCTTCTTTCAGACTCTCCCCCCTATTCACGTGAAACATAATGGGTTTGAGTTTCGTCGACGAGAGTGACGAGAGAAAGAGAAATAAACTAGAAATCGTTTGGAGATAAAAGGAGAAAAGGGGGGCTCCCCTCTCCCTTCTTGAGGGGGCAGGGAAAGCCGCAAATATAGAGTAAAAGTGTAGGGTCTCCGCGAAATGGACACTGGAAATGGATACGCATTACATGAAGGCCTCTCCCTTTCGCCCTTTGTGTACCTTGCCCCCCCCCCCTTTCGTGTGGAGTTTCCGCGAGTCATGTCATATCTCATATCTTTTTGCCATACATCCGCCACACGTGGGTTCTCGGTGGTATTTCGACCCCAACACCACGGCAGGCTTCCATCAAAATATGATTAGCCTGGATACGATATGGAAAGCAACGGGACAGAAATAACGTTTCGTTCTTTGACGGTTGATACTCGCGACGACGTGTGTCACAGATCCTCCTGGGACACATTGTGCACGAACGATCCGCGGATGGCCGGAGCGGGTGTCGTATGGAAATACGAATAAAAAAAGGCTATATCTGTTTGACGTGCGGGAAAACACATCGGGTAAGGGGACTGACGCGTGAATATTATTTGGTCCGGATGCGAACGGTGGCGCGAAAGGTTTTCAAATCAGGGAAAGTGTGAGAAATAAAATATGAATATCATATCTGTGGCTACAGTTGAGCCCCGGTTTTGTCAGCAGAACCTCCGAATTATGGCATTGTCGGGACGAAAAAATAAAATAAAATAAATCTTGAAACAAAAAAAAATCCCAAACGGGCATATGTACGGAATCGGGTATTGGCGGAAATGTGGTAACATTTCGTCAAGCCGTTCTGATGACACGGTGTTTCAACTGGGTAGCGATGATATAGTGCTTTGAGGGTTTAACCCTCTATAAGTGACGCCACCCGAAACCCTACCGAAACGGGACTAACGAACGCGGAGTGGGGGCCGCCCTTTGCTACGGTAGCGCCTAAGAGTGGGAATAAGGGTGTGACTCATAAAGGGTTAAGGCGTAAAAGAAATACTCGAAAACTAATGAACCTCGGTGAATTCAGTTTCGGAAGTATCCACGTAGTTGCAATTAATAAACCCGCCTTGATACTAAGAAAATAATAATAATGATAAAACACATAAAAATGAAACCTCTGAGGTATTTCCGGCGGATGTTACAACGTGCAATAAAACCGGTGATAAAAATAATAATAAAAAAGTATGATAAAGTGGAAAAGCAGTAACCGAACTGCCGGGATGCATCGGAAGGAAGCAGTGAAGGCATGAGGGGGTCGAGTTTCTCGAGGTTCGACGAAACGTATACACACCTAGAAGCGCAGACATAAAAAGAGTGAGGGGGGCCAGGAAGTGAAATGAAATTGTACGAGCCCACTACCGATTGTTCGAGTGACTGCTGGCTTTTACAAGCTTTGCGGGAGGTCGGCCAGCGTGGTATGCTGGACAAGTGTATGAGTGTACGAGCTCGCTTCGGGCCTCGGAAACGTTGCAGGAAAGAAAGAAAGAGGGGAAAAAAGAAGAAAAAAAGAAGATAAAAGGGAGAAGCAAGGTAAATCGACAGAAGGAAGTACCAGGAGTGGCCACGAGTGCGTGTGCCAACGTACCCGCAAATTAGAGTTGAATTAAACCGGACCCTTAACGAGTCCGCGCTCGGGATCACTGGCGTACCGTATTGTCCGTGTATTATCCTTAACCCTTTACTACCTACTTAAACCAGCTACCCTCGTATTTCACTGGTCTCTATAAAACTGGCAACCCTCCGGAGGAGAAAATAATTCGTTGAACGAAACTATTATTTTATTATTACATTTTATCTCATTCAAACCCTCTTCCGAGTCAAAAAATCTTTACACTTGATATCCTAACGAGCTTTTTCTTTAATAATTTTTTTTTACTTCCTCATTTTTGTTAAGAAATACGGTCCGAGATCCTCCGATTCCAGACGCGAAGAAGAGAGACGATTTGTGCAAATAAAAAAGGGAGGGCTTCGTTGAAGAAGACTGCCACACAATTACCCTTCCCGCATCGTCGATCGTTGGCCAATTAGCCGTTAACCGTCGTTCGACTACCCTTTCCTTTTTTTTTATTTATCCACCGGAGAACCCGATGGCCACCCTCGATCGCCGCAACCGCACTGAGCACCCCCCACCCCCCTCCCACCCATCAAACCCCTCGTAGCCGAAGAAGCATAGAAACCCGGAGGCAAAAGCGGCTCCTCATCCCTGTATTGACAAACACTTACTCACCGGTAAGGGAGAAAAACAGGATCGGAGAGGAGAGAGAGCTCGCGGTATACGAAGGGCCGTGCAAACGCGCCCCGAGGAACCTATAAATCCCTCTTATTTTTCTTCTTCTTCATCATCCACCACTCCTTCGCTCCTACGTATATTTATGGTTAAAGTGCGCCAACTCCCGTTACCCATTCGCATGCTTTTTTTCCTCCTCTTCCTCGTACTCGTTCGCAGATGCCACCGATATCATAAATTCAACTTAAAGCATAATTTATTATTTCTATCGATCCCTGCCGAAGAAGTTAAATAATGAGGCGTCTCGAGGAAACTTCGTTATCGCAAATTAGCTTTTAAACATCATCGTCGTGCACAAGCTCTCTCGGTGTGTCGTGTCCCCGCAACTATTTGGTCTGATACATATACTACATGCATATATATATATAGTATAAATAGTCCACTCTCGACTGTTAACGAAGTAACTACGAGAAGTTGGGGAAATTGTAATACGAAGAAGGGTCGCGCGCGACAAGTTTTCGCAGACATAGCCGAGAGAGTGAGCTTGTCCGGGGGCTGGGGAAACTTGGCGGGTAAGAAAACGAATAAGGTGTATTAATGGTATATAGTAGCCGGACGGAGGGGGTGGAACGAGAATGGGATAAAAGGGACGAGGACGGCGGCGAAAGTGGAGAAGAAAGTAGTGAAGCAAGACGAACAACTCGTTCCCGGGTGGGGGGCGGATTGACTTCAAAAACTTTTTACCCTCCACCCTCCCCGTGCTGCGTCTCCCCGAAGAGTTTTGCAAAGCAATCGAAATTGGCGTCCCGCGCGCGCGTATCCGCGAACACCGCACAATGGATTCGTAATGATTCCGCGAGCGAAAGCAATGCGGAGGGAGGATAAAGTTTAAAAGTTTTTTGGGAATAAACCCAACGAGTTGCCGCGACAGGAAAACCCCTAGTAAGATATTGAAGAAGGAAAGTGAGAAAGCGAGAGGGCTGGAGAACCCTGCGAATTACCCACGATGTTCGAGACCATCGGGATCCCAAGGCACCGACGATTTACTATTTTTTGAACTCTGCGTCCGAGAACCCGATCCATTTAGCGGACACAGGAAACTTATTGCGGATCGAAATTTAGGGAACCCTGATGATATTTAAATGTTGTCATTAAAAAAAATTAATAAATAAACAAATAAAATAACGAAGGAAAAGACTGAGGATTTTTTTGTTTTTTCTTCGTACAAACTTCACGCAGTAGACTGCGCGCTCCCCCGTCTTCGAAATACCGGTAGGTGTACGGTCTTTTTTTCCGAGTTTTCTCGAAAAACTTTTCTTCCTTACGAGTTAAACTCCCTGACGAAGGACGAAAGAAATTCCATTTTTTTTGTCGTTTTTTTCTGTGTGTACCCTTTTTGCCTGCTTCCGATTCTTCTTCTCGTTCACTGGGGGTGTACTGCTTTCTCTTGTCTGTGTACACTCGAATCAGTGGGTATAGACAGTTCTGCTGAGTCAGGAGGGCTTTGACGGTTGTTCGCCGAATTGAGATAGGGTTTTCGACCGACCCGGGGGTCGGCTCTTTTCTTCTTTCCTCATTCTTATTGAATTCGATCGAACTTTTTATCGTCGGCGGTCTTAACTCTTTCCTTCTGTTTATCGTTCTGGAAATCTTAGATTATTTTTTCGGAGATGTGTTTGCAGAGATGTCCCGATTATCGTGCGGCATCATCTCGATAAGTTATTGATCGACAGATCGATCAATCCGTTGTGCCACTTAATTCGCACGATCAACCCTGGAGAACCAGACACATGACTTGCACCCCTGTGTTCATCGCGTCACCAATTCGGCCGCAATGAATATTTTTTTATTTGTATGTAGTGAAATCAATACGATAGGATCTCAGCAAAACAACTGATGAGGCACCGCGTGTATTTGGCGAACAAGCGATCGGGAGCTTCGTGCCCGATGATAGGTTCGGTTATGGTTATTTCAATTATTTTGGTGATGCGTGCGTAACTCATACACCATGAAGCCTTCGGCTCGTGCTCCTGTGGCACTCGTGTAAGTCTGCAGTCGGTTTCATTCGGATGTTATTGTACTTTATAGACTTGTACTTCGAGATGAAACGGGTACAACCGATTCAAAAACACAACGTGGTCAGCACCCAATTTCATGGTATTCATACTGTCGAATACAATCCAATCGTAGTAGACGCACATCCAATGACCAATGACCCGGTAATTAGCGAATAAAATTGTATGTTATTATTGTCGCGCATTCGACTCTATCATGTCAGATAGTTGTAGGAGCAATATTGGCTGCACCCTTATACCACAATGCCATTCTAGGAATTTCGCTAATTTTTCGATATGAACATCCTCTAACAGACCTCGTTCGTCGAAAATGATTTTTTTCTCCATAAAGTAGAACCCCGACTAACCGGGGTCGGATTAACCGGGAAGCGGGTTAACCCCGCTTCTCGGCGGGTTAACCGTGCGTCCTCTGAGGTTTTTTTTTATTTTTATGTGCGTACCGCGGTACCAGTACATGCTTCCAAAAAGGCCTAGCTTACGTACTATTAATTAAAAAACTCAATGCTTTACATTCTAGTTCGTTCACATAATTTAACAATTAAGTGCAAGTTGTACTAAATATCATTGTAACTAGTCAAAATAAAGTTCTATCCCTAGGCATTCTTGACTTATCTACTTTCACTTTCTAGTTCGGATTAACCCGGATTTCGATTATCCGGGGACTCTTCGGTCCCGAGCATCCCGGTTAATCGGGGTTCTACTGTATCAGGAATTCAAATGTCACATTCACCTATACGCGATGCTGTAGTCAATAAGAGCTGTAGATGCTGTAGTCATCTTCCCCGGGGAAGATGCTGTAGTCATCTTCCCCGACTCCGACCCTCCTACCACCCTTACCAACCACCTTGAACAACGCCACTATATCTTTCTTCCTATAATGTCAAAAGAAATATAAAACTAAGGTGATTTCCCGTATGGCGTCACTTCCGGTTACAAATCAAGATTTACGAATCGGACATAATGTTTTCTCCTCTGATGTCATTTAAAGTCGAAAAATGAGATTCTCGAACCAGAAGTAATGTATCTAATCCCTGAACGAGGACCACAGTGTAATACACGATTGCCCAGCTCAGTTGCGCATACATATGCATACATCCCGAATATGTCTCGATTTAGCAAAATAGAGCAGAACTGCATTCAAGAATGCACGCTATATCTAAAACTAAGATTCAAATGCTAATCAGAATATTCTAACCTTTCCTGACACGTCAACAATAACCAGATTATTTGATAGGGCTGAGAACTCTCGAGGCTACATTGAGAGGTGACAGAATGCCAAACAATAGACTCGCAAAGTTGAAAGAGCACGGCGTGCGGATGGAACATTTCAACTTTATTACAATATAAATTATTGATTGTATTTAAAAAATAATGTTTTGAATAATTATCCCCAAGAGATGCTGCACTCGCTAGAGCCGCCGGTGATTTTCCAAATCGATCCCCGCCTGTTAGTGATTGTTAACAATGTTGCTTATTCGTTCTTTTCTTTCGACGTAGGCTTGTTCGTCATCTTGAGCACGCTAACTCTCCTAACGCTTTTTGTTTGCGTGAAGCCCCACGCGATCGCAGCGCCACAGTTCGAGATATCGATAGTCGAAGTACTCGTCAACACCCCCAGATAGTTACACTGATTCTCTAATTGCACCGCTGTGTATATACGTGTACCGCTTTACTCTGGGCGTTGGAGCGATAAGGTGTCGTCCCCTTTCATACGTGGCGAAAGATTCGTATTACTTTTACGTTGCTTTCAAGACATTCGGTGTGGACCCAATGTATTCTCGATGCCGTTGATACCTCAAGTGATTCAAATATCCTCATGGTTTCATTTTTATAATTTTATGATTGTTGCTATGCCAATCACTGGTAAGAATTTATTATTATTATTACTTGTTTATTGCTTATTGAAAGAGTACATGAAGAGACTCTTATAGCAAGGGGGTTACAATAGAAGATATGTGTCTGTATGCCATGGTATACAAAAACAAAAAGAATAGTGGAATGAACAAATTAATATAGAGATATATAAACAGTCAGGATTCCGAGAACTCATATAGATCGGTGCGTATTATTCCTCCAACATGAACGCTCTTAGCAGCAGGCTCTTAGCGACAAATTGGAAGAGATTTCAGCAGGTCTGGAAATCCATAGTCTCCAGAAATATGGCGAGGCTGTTTTCGTCCATTGAATCACTGGTAAGAATCATTTGGTGATTTCGTACGTATGGCTACGCATAACTAACATTAATTACCTGTGTGGCCGAGTTGAGATTATTAAAATCCCTCTCTTCGATAGATCCTCAACAAATTGAGCGAAGCGATGTTAGCTTCTAGCAACAACGACTAATATAATATAAGACCATTTCATCATCTGATAGTCTAATAATACTATGAGGTGCTTGGGCTTAAGTCCAGTTTATATCGCCTTATAGCAATATGCCATCAAAAGAGAATTGAGAAAGAAATTATAAGCGACAACAGGAATATATCAATGTATTCTTGTTGCTGCTTATATAACATCTCCAATTTCTTTCTCAATTCTCCTTTAATCTAATGATAATATGACTTCTATTGCCGCCGAGGGTGTATAATCTAACGCCCTACTCTTATCCGATAGCAGCTGTTGCTACTTACCATCAACTATGCAAATCGTCCAACACGATATTTCCGCGGTGTTTACTTACACGCAATAGTGCATGCAACAGTAAAGTACAGTATTTGCGCGCAACGGCGAAATTGGTGACACATTATCAGTCACCGTTTCCGAAACGCTGAATACCGGTAATTTGCCATTGACCACAGTTTTCGCGTCCTTCAGTCAGTTACTGCAGACCGTATAGTATACTTCCGAGATACATAGCAGATATATCACGAGCAGTCATGAAAAATGACGTTAAAACGACGAATAATCCAAACAATACTTCTTCAGTGCCTATCGACATATATGATAGTGAATATTATAGAATCAATAAATGGCTGCTCTGCGTGTACGGCCAATGGCCTTATCAACGTCCTGTTGAGAAAAAACTTAGGTGTTTAGTCTCACTTTTACTCAGCGGTAGTGTACTAGTGCCTCAGGTAGGCTTCATTACGAATTTTAAAATAACGATTTTTCTGAAGTACAACATTCGACGGATACCGTTACGTCTCTGTTATTAGTAGTAGTAAATGTATTTATTGAAAATATATTACACGATATGAATGCTGGTACATTTCAACGATTATTTACATTTAATAATGCTATTGATATTGCCAATAGGCCATCGAACTACGTCCTTCAGCCCTCTGTTATTATTCGTATCGTACATAGCTATATCGTTTAGACACGAGAGATGTTTCATACGTGGGGACGATTAGATAGCTTTGCCGCATGTTTTTCTCCTTTCGGAACCCATATTATGTGCATTATCAAGCTATTAAATTTCATGCTGCAGCAGGAGAAGGTGAGTAAAAAGTAAATTATCCCAATTTGAATAAAACCGATTCAATTTGATCTCTCCTCTTGTTATTTCTATGAAGTTAAAAAACATTCTTGATGAAACGCGAAGTAACTGGATAACCACGCAAAATCCGTCGGCATTAAATATTCTTAAGGAATACGCAACGAGAGGAAGAATTTGGTCAATTATGTGGTTATGTTAGTGAAACAAATATATTACATTATTAATGTTTTAGTAAAAGGCCTAATGAAACATTTCAAGTTATTTCGTTGCAGCATTGATATACATCATTTTATGATGCCGAAAATACTGGATGCCATCGAACCATTAAACGTATCATGAAAAACATTTGACGTTGTTCGAACAAATTATGGAGTCGATAATAATGAATACTGGTGGTGGATTCAACTTCACGTTTGGCCTTCCACTATGATATTTCTCGGAATTTATCCGGCCATTGATGGATTCTACATGGCTTTTGCACAACATATTTGCGCATTGTTTGAAATATCCAGGTGATTTTAGAAAATTATTCTACTGCATATCACAAAGTCTTGTATGTTGGCTTAGACGGGCACGCTTAGACGGAGATACATCAAATTGCGGAATCTGCTGGATGCAATGGGTTACGGTTAGACGTAGATACCTTAATTTGAAGCATTCCTGTGACAATTCGAATATTGGACTACCAGATACGTTAATAGAACGTATCCTTGTGATCCACACACCTACATTTTACCGTAGACGCAGATACATCAAATTGAGGTATCCGCGTCGTAGCGTGCCCAATCGTATCCGGCAGGTTTGGCGGTATGCAATTTAAGAAATCTTGGCCTATATGTGGTACATTTTACCACTGTTATAAATAAACAATTTCCGAAACGAACGTACTGTGACGTATTTTTCGGGAGCTGAATTCGGAACAGGGAAAATTGGGAATGAAATCAGAAACTCGGGAACGTCACTTTCTGCCGTCCATCCTTGCTCATGCACTCAGTAGTAGCCGGTCTATTTTCGTTTCGCCGGAATTAACAAACCGGACTAAAGTAACGGTATTAATACACGTGTGCGTCCCAATTGTCAAACACTCCTTTGCAGAATTGATTTATGAAGAATTTAAGTATTAGACTCCAATTTGACACTTGTAATCTTACTTATAAGCATTATTTTAGGCACAGAAAATAATTATACGAGGTTTAAGCCTAAATTATTTTCTATTGTTGTATTTTCTTAAAAAACCGACGACTTAGTGACCGCAAATTGGTACAAGTGTCCGTGTAGAAATACTCGAGCGTTAAATCGGGCTCTAATAAGGCCTTATCGGGTCCTTTTCAGAGCCCAAACGCTGGAAACTTTTTACTCGGGTTATTCCATACGCGAGCCAACAATCGGACAGTTCGAAGAAATTAGGTTAGGCCGATTTCTAAGTAGCTCATCTTCAGTATTGTTTCGCGTAGATCTAATTTTTTCATTGTTATCAAATGGCAAAGAAATTCTTTTAGTTAATATAAACTGGATGAGTTCGTACATCAAAATTATCAAAATCTATGATTGTCCAAAAGATCGGAACATATAGTGTTCAAATATAGAGACGGACCGAAAAACCGCGTCCCAGAACTGGCAGCGAAAGCAGAATTATCACGAACTGGGATCGATCTTGATCTCTAAAGCTTACCCTAAATCGACCGAATAAACTATTAAGAGCGAAACCGGATTTCACACCACCCACAGGAACATCATAAAGATGACGGTACACTAGCGAGATTCTTGATCCTATAGACGTCGAAATATAGTATATTACCAATACGAAACGGTAGCGGAGCGAAAGAAAACGCGAAAACGGTACCGTATCGATCTTTAGAACCGTGATTCGAAAAATCACGTCATCGCACGAAGATTGGACATGCAGTAGAATAATTTTCTATCATAATAATTATACAGTCAATTCATCGATACGCAACGGAAATCTAGAATTTATCATTCGATTATCCACTTTTAGCAGTATTTTTCCATATATATAATCTGGAGAATATGATACAAGACGATGAAGACGTCGATGTAGTCCTCAAGCCCAGCCCGATTTGCGGGAAGATATTTATTATCATAAAGTTGTGTCTTGCATCAGAAAACACAAGCGCCTCGTACAGTAAGTAATGGAACTTCACGTAATATTCAACTTTACTGAGAGATAAAATGAGATAGAATTAGGATAAAGCATATATACATTATTACCTCTCACGATTCTATGGTCAAGAGAATTATGTACATTTTTCCTTATCAAAGGTACGTAAGGGATATGGCGACCACGAACGAATCGTGTCTCTTTTTATTAGTAGCAGTTAATATGATAGCGTTGAGCGTCACAGGTTATCAGGTAGGCGATCGTCCCATTTTGTCTAACTGTTATTTCCTATAATTTCAACAATCTTAGTACAGGTAGTTGCGAAAGATACTGAAGCAGACGAAGCTCTGAGATACTCAATGTTTACTTTTGGGCTACTGTTTCATCTTTTCGTAATTACCTTACCGGGTCATTGGATAATGGATTCCAGTTCTTTTTTTCCGAACTCTGTGTACGTATAGTGCCGGGAAATATATATTGTAGCACATATAAAAAATTATCTACAACAAATAAAAAAAATAATTTGATTTTATTTAAAGTCGCATTAACTGCTATGGTTATTTGCGACAGTATAATTAATTTGTTACATAATACAGATACAGCTGTAGATGGTACATGATGACCCTGAGAACAAGAAAATTGATAATTTTTATTATAAGAGCGAGTATCAAGCCTTGCATGACTACAGCTGGAAAGATATACGTCATATCATTTGAAAACTTTTGTACCGTTAGCCAAACAACTACTTAATGGCTTTTATTTTCTATTGAATAATGTCAATTTTCCTAAATAAGTTATTAAATGTATTTAAGGTATTACAAACGTCCATGTCGTATCTGACCATGCTCACTTCAATGCAGTGATTTTTCAAATTCACGGACTTTCTACAAAAACTGCTTTTAACGTATTGGGGTCTTATCATGCATACCGAATATTTTACGTCAATTACGGTACTTTCTCTGTCCACTCTGCGTTAATCCAAAAATGAACGTTGAACATCCAACCTTCTCATTTAATCAATCAAAATCTAATTTTGAAGATACCATCTTTTTTCTTTCTCCTGACAAGAACGAGATAATCAAGATAGTTCTAATTGATTTATTGAACTGAAAGGTTCGTTACGGAAAAGGTTTTTGAACGAACAAAGAATTCGAACAAGTGTATTAAATTCAATGAACCGTTGCACGAAATTTCACTGATATCTTCTTTTTCTGTTTCTCGATGTATTTATTGTTCCAATTCCACCGTATATCATTTCGGGTTTTTACGGACCCCATCCCGATTCCCCCTATCACTCCCTACCCGCACTCAGCTAAGCTACCTAACTTCCAGTGCGTCCGTAGCCGACTTAGC
>JAPYZD010003814.1:0-16826 GCA_030522725.1 Ichneumoninae sp. B BG-2022a
AAAATTTGGTTGCCGGCTAAGTTGCACAATTTTCTTTTTCAGTAATTTGTTATGAACATTCTGAAATTATTATTATGCACAATCTTTTCAGCACCTTTTATATGCTAGAATTTTTTCAGATTTTTTCTCATCGGGAAGTGTTTGTAATCTTTGTCTTTTTTCTCTCGAACTTAGGCGGCGTCAGTCATTGTGCTAGTACTACCTTAACACAAAGCTCGGTAGATTGTAAAGTCTCTTTCCGTCACAAATTTTTAACTCTTAACGTTCCGGCATTCCGCTCCCTTGTTCCGCCCATTGTCAATTATCCCTGATCATCCTTTCTTCTCAAAAACACGTTTTCCGTGGTCGCCGGACTTGTCCGACGGCTTATTTTACCAAAAAAATCGGCAATTGTAAAGATTTCCTCTATGCAGCTTTCCATTCTGTAATTTCCGCCGTTCCTTTTCGTCAATCCTCTCACTGCCATTCCAGCTATTCCATGTAGCCGATTGCATCGATCCAGCTGATTGTACCCGCCGAGTTACCCCATAATCTTCCACTTCATCTACCGTCATCTTCCGCCTACTTCCTTTGGATCAGCGCAATCCTGCACTCCCGCCTGCACTTCCACTTTCCATGCTGATCCGTCCTCTTCCTTTCCCTCGATTAACCTCTCCCGGGCACGCCAACACGAGATGTTCCAGCATTCCTTCCTCAGTCAACCGTTTCCGTCACCAACAATTCCACTTGTTCCAATGCCAATTCCCCATGTTTTATGAACTTTTCCGCAGTCTTTTCAAGAAATTTTCTCAATACTTTCCAAAAAGCCAGGAGCTCGCCATAGACACGACTGCTCCTTTCCGACGCTCGTCCCCCCCCCCCCCCCAATCCCCTAAAATTCGATTTTTGTTTTCCGCCGTATGCATGGGGAACCGTTTTATTTTTCGAGCTTTCGTTTTCCAGATAGTTACACTGTCCCCCATATATCTGATCCTATATTTTACAAAACGTAGTTGTGCACGAAGAAGCTTAGCCGATTTGTCAGTTTTATTTTGAGAATAAATGGACTTTGACGTGGAATAAAGGGTATGGCGGAGTCCGAGTCTATTTTAGTCGGAAAAACCAACGCAGCGATTGTCACTCGTCGTTATCTGCGTAATGGGCTCGATACACGGCAGGATTGATGTGTGGCAGTGGCGCACGAGGCTACGAACGGTTTGTCCCATCGTGGAATTTTCGTTAGAATTGGAAATATCGGAATCGACGAAATTTTTATTTTTTGAAAACTATATGCGTGTATATATTTATGACCGTGTCGATTTGACTTTTCTACCATTTTCTCTGTGCACTTGCGACTTTTCTATAAAAATAAAAAATACTATACGGGGCATCCGTAAAACGGAGAGTCATATGGAATACGTTTGTCGATAATTTTTTTGCTGCTACTTTGTATAGTTTTATTTTCCACAATTTAATTAGAGCTACTAAAACTTGCTACACCCACCAATCCCGTCTCTTCCATCTCTCACTTAGAACGATCTCCGAAAAACTTGGAAGTTGAATTATTGTTTTAAATCAAATAAGCACTGAGAAAATTATTTCTCCCTCGAAGCAGCGCTTAATCGACTAACTTGCCAATGGCCTGGAGGCACGATGAGTTTAT
Source organism: Ichneumoninae sp. B BG-2022a (assembly GCA_030522725.1). NCBI lineage: Eukaryota > Metazoa > Arthropoda > Insecta > Hymenoptera > Ichneumonidae > Ichneumoninae sp. B BG-2022a. The sequence goes on from JAPYZD010003814.1 coordinate 1,643, forward strand.
TAAAAAGCCCATCGTCCTCTTGGCCAGTTAACTCGAATCTTCTGCTTGCCCCTCTTTCTCTATTTCCCTCCCTCTTTCCCCCTCGCTTGTCTTCCTTGAACTCTTATTACGAATTCTCATTACATTCTGAATTTTTCCATAAAAAAATAATGATAATAAAATTTGAAAAAACAAGGCTCGTTACTAGTTTTCTTGGTTCCGAATTAGTTACTTGGTGATTAAGATATCGGTTACTTGGATTTCATAAAGATCACATCCATGTTTAATTCGTTTTTGCCATTACAACATTCCAAGAAATGTTTAATTCGTTTTTGCCATTACAAAAAAAAAAATTGATGAAGAATGAAACTTATAAAGAAGCAAAAAAAATTGTCAATCGCGCTGACGCTGATGGGTAAAATGGAGATATATATTGCCCCGCAAAGATCGCAGAGGAGAAGCGAACGGTGGCTCGGAAATATCCTCTTGGCCTCCGGTATATTCCAATATGAATCATCACCGATCCATTTGCCCGTACAAAAGGAGGCCGCGATTTTTCCTTTGTAGTGTCAACGGCGCGTGGAATGGACATCGCAAAATCTAATTCCGAGTCTCATCTTCCCTTGCTCATTTTATCATTTATTTCCTCTCGTCCTTCGATCGATTCCCCGTTCCGGATCGACCCTTTCCATCTCGTTCATTTTTCTTTCTCCTTTTATTTTCTACCCTTCCATCCTATCGGTCGGTGTCCCTCTCGAGAGACCTGGCCGATATATCCAACCTCACATATCCTCACCCTAGGACTTTGGAAAAGATGATTTATTTATTTATGCGCGGTTGGCGCACGGTTCCGGTGTTCTCTCAACTCAAGCACAATCGTTCGCGATCAGTGCTTGGATGGGTGACCGCTTAACCGTGCGCTAACTGGCGCATCGACCGGTGAGTGGGAGGCACTTTCTTCTGAAACTTAGGTGTTTCTGCACTTTACTCAAGTGCAGAACTACCGGAGGATAAGTAGAATATCGCCAGCTGTACCGACATGGGTTTTCCGCAGTTTCCCTGTGTCCTCGGCGAATGCGGTACAGTTAGGGGGAAGTAAGACGGTTGCGGGCGTACGGAATTAGAGTAGGTTAGCGAAGTGCGGGTAGGAAAGTGTTAGAATAGGTACACGATTAGGCTAGGGGGGAAGCTAAGGTAAAACCCCTAAGGGGTATACCTAGAACGGAACATCAATAAAAAAAATATATTTATTTATGCACTCATTTATTTATTTGTTTATTCGTTTGTTGGAGCCGAACATTTTCTTTAATTGCGAGGATTATAGATGTAAATGGCGACTGCGTTCCTGGCGAAGGTGGAGACGCCAACGACGACGACGAGAAGTGACATCACGCACGGATAGAAGATAATGATGACAAATTAATTCGACGGATTCGGCTGGAGTACGTGCTCGGCAGCAATTTAATTTTCACGATTTCGTTACGACGTCGCGGGCGAACGAGGCTGACGACGCTGACGACGCTGACGACGACGAGGAACTAACTGAATTTCGAAGGAACGGGAGAGGGCGGTGTAGTGGCAGGCTGTAATTATTTTCGCCGACGATAATTTCGGCTATTAGCGGTACCCAGACTGCGGAGAGCGCACACTCTCTTGCAGCCCGGAATTCGATTAGACGCTCCCCGAAGTTCGGCTCCTCGCCGAATCCTTCGACAATCGTAGTACTAAAACTTAATTTTATGCATCGAGGGTGGAGCTGCGTCCTGCTTCAGATTTTCCCGATCTGCGGATTGACCGAACCCAGCCTTCATCAGGCACTCGCCGGTTTCATTAAATCCATCGTTAATTAAAATATGGTTAATTATTAAAATATTGTAATAAAAATATTTTTTAGGCAAAAGTAGAGGAATATGGTTCACCTCGATTGGCACGTAAATGAATTATGTATGGACCATATTCCCACCATTATTGTTATAAAATATCTCGGAACAATATTTCTTTTAACAGCACGATTAATTAATTAGAGGTACGAGGCTGATCCCAGGCGACCTTCAAGTTTCAAAATTGTTGGCGAAAATTGAATGCATTTTTTAAGCAATTATTATTTTCTAACATAAACGTCATAATCGTTGTGTAATTTTTTTTGATAGAATATAAATAAACTTATAAATAAATGTTTTTACAGTAACAATTACCCGACTACTGTACAATAAGAGCGACACGGTGAATACAACAACACGAAACCCGATATGTACTGTAACGTGACATTTTTAATGCGCGTTAAAATGTCCCCCTTTCGGCATGGCTCATGATTTGTCCAGCCAAGGGTGGACTGGGAGGGATTTTTAGGAACAAATCGTAGATTCATTAAGAAAAAAACAATCATGAGTCCGCTTCGTCGAGTCGTCGGGACGATATTAAGGAAAATAGATTATTAAGTTTTGTTTGGAATTGGAATTTCGAGCTTTTACTGAAGAAAAAGCATTGGGAACTGAAATCGTCGAGCAAGGGTTTTCATACCCGCGAAATTGGAAAATATCGTCAGTAGGGTCTCAGCCTCCCCGCCAATATCGTTGAGAATCGTAGCCTGTTTGGTCGGCGAGCAACTTCGGAGAAGCGGAAGCTATCCTGCACTCCAACCTCGCCGCCAGGATCCAAGAAGACATTGTCGTCACGATTTTTTTTTCTCGTAATTCCCCTCTTAAGGCTTTAGCTTTCTGGGAGAAATCTAGCCGCTATTCTCATCGATTTTTATCCAATTCGCTCTGGCATTTGCACGAGGACGCACGGAAACTGCAGAAAACCTGCGCCGATACAACCGAGTCTTGATGTTCACATTCGATACTTCGATTACGAACACCAATCCTCAGAATTCGACCTCCCGCTCAACGGTTCCAATGCGCCAGATAGTGCACGGCTAGGCGGTCACCCATCCAAGTACTGACCGCGATCCAAGTACTGACCGCGAAGGATTCAGCTTGACTCTGGGGACCACCAAAGCCGCACACCAACCGCGCATCCACCGCTGTCGGTATTGTCGTCACGAAGCATCGTTTGCTATCGTCGCGACATCCGGCGTTCTCTTGGCTGATAAAATCGCTCGCGACGCGCGATAATGTCGAACGAGCAAGGACAGCGATCATCACCAGTCCCTTCGAAGACGTTCGGGAAAATTTGTCTACGAGGCGCGGAAGGTGTTCCTCGTACGCTCCTCTTTTTTCCGAAATTCAGCCGGCGAACCGGCCGATCGTCATTTGTCGTCATGCGCTCGATTCCCTTCTCTCTTCTTACTTTTCCTTACGAAATATCTAATCCTCGCATTGCTCTCTATTTCGTTGAATTCAACGGGAAGACCTTGGAAAATATCACCGACGTCGTTATTCTTTTATCCAGGAAACCATTTTTGTCTTCGTATGTCCCGTTCGGTCTGCGTTTTATCTGTCGGAAAAATGTGTCTAAGAGGCGCGGGAGGTGTTCCTCGTACGCTCTTTTTTCCGAAATTCAGCCGGCGAACCGGCCGATCGTCATTTGCTGTGTGTGGGTATCGTGTAATAGTGTCTAAATTGTTAATTTAGACACTACACAAATTTAAAGTCTACAAAGACTTTGCGACGATTAACAATTTAGACACAATTACGCTCTTCAACTTCTCCCGAAGGAAATTCCAAATATATTTCCAGTGAAGCTATCCGACATAGCTTCGGGTGGGTGGTCTTTAGCGAAGGGTGATAAATTCTTAGAGGTGAAGCGATATCGATTGTAGTTTGCCGCGTTACAATTTGTAATTAGTGTACGCGATATATCGTGGTATTCGAGAAAAAAATGTCCCCTCGTTTGGTATCACTTGCTTTGTCTCGTGGTTAATTTATTGGAATTAATTTTATTATAAATCGAACACTCGAGATCCCCGATCGGATTGGAAAGGATTCGTAGATTTTTCGGCAGCGGTTCACAACCGCTGATCATAAATTATTTAGTCGAGCGGGGACGCTTAACATTCCCCGAAAATAAAAATATTGGTCGGTCGGCAGCTTTACTCTGCCATGAATAATTACGGTGAATTAATAAATCGCCGAAGTTAAGGCGTTAAACGACTAATTTGTATCGAGAATAATAGCTATGAATCATTCTTGTCAAAAACATGGAATTTATGAAATTATAGAACGTGGTATGGAATTTTGAGATTTTAAAAACATCCTTTATTTTGCAAACTTTTCGCCGGTAAAGAAGTTACCTTTTGTCATTACGTTTTTTGCATCATAATTGTTATTTAATCAATTCAACCATATGTCAAATTTATTATTGTTTCTTTGGGGTTATTTGCATGAGATCATTCGATTTATTTATTTATTTATTTATTTATGTATTTATTTACCCGACTTGGTTTTTCATCGGTTATCAAGAAGAACTGGTCCCCTTCTGGCATAGAAATAGCACGAAGGCGTCATTTGTGCATCGGTTTCTGCTCGGCAGCTTCCCGAGCCGGCGAGGGTCTGGACGCGTCACAATAATCATGTTCGATAAATGAACAGTCGCCGATTGAAGATTCGCAACGATTCGTCCGATTCCGACCATTTTACATTTAACAACTCGCGGTGAAATTCCTACCGTTCCTCTGCGGCTACCGGGAATCCACGGAATCTGCCAATGCGCAACGATACACGTAAACGACCATTTGTATATGCGAACCGCTCGACACGCTGCGGGCCTACGCTCGCGTATGTGAATGAACAGAGCGCACAGACTCAATTTACAATGCCGCGGAATTATTGCTGCGATGTGGATTTCTATTTCCTTTTTTTCTCCTTTCTCCATAAACCGCGGCGGAGCAGTGTTTTCAACCGTTGGGCGTACAGTTCGATATATCATCGATGCCAAACGTTTCGGTTTTTATTTCTGAGCGAACAGGAACAACACCCCGCATGCACGAAACGCATGGCTGGTATATCAACGATCGATTGTTCTATCGAAATAAAAAGATACACTAAAAAACGACCGCCAATACGTCAATCTCGGCGCAACTCAATTTTTTTCGTACTCCAGCATTTTTCTCGTGTTTATTAGTTTATCAGTTTTTTCTTCATGTTGGCCAATTTTGTTTTTGCTCGCTTATCAATTTCATCCATTCAGCTGGAAGCGGCGAAGCATTCCTGTGCACGGTAGAAATCCGATTTTCGTTAAAGCTGCCACTTTACCCACTTTACCCGACGCTTTTATATTTCACCACTCGGACACCTTACCCGGGGTCGGAGGTTAAACGAAGTCAAGTGAATTTACACAAGTGAAATTCAATCGTAACTATACGAGGCCTCGTTCGAACAGATTAGATATTGTAGTACAGTAGAACCTCGATTATCCGAACACCCATTATCCGAACCCTCCGAATCCGAATTGCCGCTGGTTCGGATAAAGTTTCTATTTTCCGAACAATATCGCGAAATTCTCGTATTCTTACTTTGTTGCATGCTATAAACAATAAGCCAATTGAAGAACGCCAGAGCTCGCATAGACTCGCACATGTAAGCATAATGTACTTACGCTGGAAAAAAATTAGAAACGCTTTTGAAATTCGATGAGGGAGAGATGAGTACATTGTTAGCGGGCTAGTATGATATTTATAAGTTAACGATCTCTGACATTAAAAAAATTTTGCTGCAATAAGATGTACAACTCTCTTGCACCAAACGACAACTGTGGATTTCATGATGACGGTTTGAAGTTATTTAAAATATGTGGGTACTGTAATTTTTTCGCTTAACACAGTTTGACTGTTCTGTTATCCGAATTTTCGTTAATCCGAACGAGTTTCGGTCCCAATTGGTTCGGACAATCGAGGTTCTACTGTACCACTACTTCATACTAGTCTAGCCATACGTTTAGAGATGAAAATTTAGCCAGTGGAGGTCGTTCCACTGTATGTATAATTTCGTTTCCTCATAATGTTGAGTGTAATTCTTAAAAAGTTTCAACGCGGATTTTTGGGTGGGAATGTCTAAACATAGGGTGGGGTTATAATCTCTTCGAACGAGGCCCTCGTATAATTACGACCGCATTTCACTTGTGTAAGTTCGTTTGATCGGTCAATTATACTTGGCGTACGACTTAACAATATGGTAGATTAATAAGGACACATTATTACGATATAAAAGCACAGCAATTTAATTATTTATCCATCGAATAATGAACGAAGTAGTAATACACAACATCATGGCTATCAGTCCACAAAATAACCAAACAAGATACTATTTACCACAACGTGTATTATTTCACAACGTAGTATCGCACTACAAAAATTTGTTAACTCTGTACGAGTTCTTAGCGAGCGAAGTGGACCATGTGAGATTTTCCGAGTGACTCTCTGCAGAGCGTCGCGACCCAAAACGTCTCTGAAGATTCTTTTAAACATTGAGTCTTCGTGACACGTAGTTGGGGGTAGAAACTTTAGAACTTGACTGTTGATTAGCTGATGAGGTTTCGCCCACACGACAGCTCAGTTTTTCCACACAAGCGAAGCCCACCGAGCAGCCCGTCGAGTCAAGGGCTTTTTTCATGTACCCCGTAGAAAATCCTCGGCTTTGTCTCCGGGTTTATTTTCCGAAGAGGTCGCGAAACATTTGTCGACCGGCTGAACTCTACCATCCAAGCCGGCGCGAGAAGAACAAGACTATTTGCAAATTTTCTCTCTAAGTATCTCTTAAGGGTTTAGAGCTCTGAACGCAAATCCTTTGAATAAAAGGTATATGAGGATTTTACTCTTATTAAAATATAATAGGTTGATTTTTTCCTTCTCTGAAGAGTCACGTTCGTCCTTACAGACCCTCACTTAACATATTCTGAAAATTTAGAGTTACGTTACTACGTAAAGAGAGAGAGAGAGGAGAGAAGCTGTGAAAAGAAGACATGCGCGTAGATCTATGGATCAGCTTATTAAAATTATAGACGTTACCGAACGGTCTGAACGGAGGAAAGAAGAAAGAGAAGGAGACGAGATAGCAACGGAGTTGTTTTGTTATTTTTTGTTTTTTCTTGGGTTTTGATCGGACTCGCTTGAGATAAAAACTAAGAAGAAGAGTTTGTCATTTTTTAAATAAATTCCGTTAAGTTCAAATATTTTGTAGTTGTTGCCGTTTTATTTAAATTATCTACGGAGTGAGATACGAGCGCAGAGGGTGAGAATTCGCAAGAGAGCGTGAGATCGCTGCGCGTGACGATCCAATGAAACGTAGGAGATTGGAGGCGCGTTCATTGGTGGTGGCGAAACAATAGAGTTCGTGTTTAAATTATCGCGTCATGAGGAGTGAGGAATTCGTACGAGCAAGCGCACACTTCTAAACGTGTGGCGACACTAGCGTGAAGTAGAATACTACAATGTGTAATCTCGGGAACCAGGGCCGAAGTACAATTAACACGTAGTACAACGTATGAAAAGGCCTAATTCGAGTAAAGATGAGGAATGTTTATAATATTTGGTGTGCAGTCGAACCTTTCTGTCAGCCTTTCGTGTGACCATCGCGGAGCTTGTAAATTTGGTAGTTCCGCGAAGAGTGTGTTAAGTCTCGGCTCTCGTTGCGTTGCTTTTATTAATAAGATAATGTGGAGATTCGTCAACAAGCGAGGAAACACACATTAGACGAATTACGCAAATTTCAGTTAGCAATTTTCTTCAAATGTACCAATTTTGACCGTTTCAATTTTATGAGATGTAGAACTGTATCCATGTCACGAGAACAGTTGCAACGTAATTTGCGCATGGCCTCCTCATTTATATTACTCTATTGTGAGCACAGCTTCCTCTGTGAGGAAGCCCCAATCGATCAACAAACTGAGAAAGCTCTGCGCGAAATTGTAATAAATGCGGAAGCCATGTGCAAATTAAAAAGAACATTTTTCAAAAGCAATATAGCTCATGTCCCATTTAAGATAAATTCTAAATAATTCCTCGATTCTCCATAAGTAGAGATGGACTCGGAAACGATTAACTTAACATTTTTTTTTTTTTTTCATGGTGATTCGGTAAAACGGCGACTCGACTCGGAGCTCCATTCTTTACGAACCATCCACTCCTCACCCTTTCCCATAACTCCGCAATTCTAGCCCCCCCTGAATTTTCTCTTTCAATCTCTCACAGAGCCTTCTCGTGCGGAGAGTACGGTTATGCCAGAGGTGACGGTGCGACGGTGGTTCAGGCGAAGCGAACTACTCGGGGATTCCCGCTACGAGGAGCGGAGGGGGGGGGGAGAGGGGGAAGGGTTCCCGACCTCATATTTTATGCATCCCCAAGCGATCCGTACCGGAGCGGTGAGCCGGGAGATCGTAGCGAGGCTGCAGGTAAAGCAGTCAAATGTCAATATCGACGATAATTTAATCGTTCGAATCCGATTACAGTCGAAGCTGGGGGAGGGGGCGCGGGGGCAAAGCGAGTTTTCCGTTTCATTCTTCTATCCGTCGAATCTTTCCGCCATCTCAAAGCCTCGTTACTCCTTATCTCGCGTCGTTAAGCTTCCGGCGTCACCGGACTGCGTCGATCGAATCTCCGACATCTTTCTCGGGCTTTAAAATACATTTTTTTCCTTTTATTTTCAAATTTTCTGCAAAATTTATCTCGAGCGCCACGACCGAAGTCAATCCGGCGGGCAAGCAATTCCAAACTGCCCCGAGTCGTGCAAACATTGTATCGTCATGAATGCACTGAAAATAAAACGAACATTCTAACTCATTGAATTCCGAGAATCGGAAGCCGTACGTAAAACATATGTATGAAACATATATTGTACATGTAAAATATACATGAAAAATATACATCATGGTGGCCGTTTTTCCCCGGAAAGAAATTCCCTGACTTTTCCCTGACTTTTCACTGACCAATTAAAAAATTTCCCTGACCAAACTTTTAACGACTTATAATCAAAAAAATTAATGATGCAAATGAAAATGCCTAATTATTATATTAACAATTTTTTATTGTATTTTCTTTTTTAAATGTTCCTTTTTTTTAGCCTCTCTTTTGTTTAGTTCTTATTTGTTTATAGAAGGTACGGCGACAATTTAGTTTTTCCCTGACCAATTTCGAAATTCCTTGACTTCCCTGATTCCCGGACCAAGATTATTTTTTCCTGACTTTTCCCGGTTTTCCCAGACCGCGGCCACAGTACATGAAAAATATACATGAAAAATATACATGAAAAATATACATGAAAAATATACATGAAAAATATACATGAAAAATATACATGAAAAATATACATGAAAAATATTTCACGGATATTTTTTTCTGTCATACTAACTTTTTCTGTTACTTTTCAAAGATTTTTTAAATACTTTATTTTAATCAAGCAGTAGAAAAAAAAAACTAAAAAATGGGCATCCGTCGATGAAAGAGTCTGCGGAAAATCAAATTTTAGGGTAACTTCGCTCGTCGCGCACGAATCGAGCCTCGTAAATGCGTGGGTAAAACTTTGATAGGACAAAGGAGGACGAGAGCGAGAGACGAGGTTGTAGATATAAAAGGTCAGGCAATTCCGGATGGTGAGGGAGTCGCGAGGAACGCTGCATAATGCATGGGATAACGAGTACTCGTGGTCTCGCTCTTGTGCTCTCTCCGCCGGAGTTCCGAGGCCCTTTTGATGACGGCGACGCGACGAGACCGGGGGCGACGTGATCCAGCGTACCTCCGCACTCCGTCCTTCCGTGTAAACCCATAAACGCCTTAACGACCGTAGCGAATTGACGCGCTCAACACCCGAACGCTTACACGCCGACTCCGGGGCTTTTTACCCATCGCTCCTGTGACCGACACACGTTTCACCCTAGATTTCTCCTTTCGACGCTTTGCCACTGTAAAGTATAGCGTCCGGAAGTTAACGTTGATTACTGAATTCCGTAGCTCAGCCATTCTTTTTAACACCGAGCGATTTTTATTCGACGCGACGGGTCAAATGAATCAAAGGACAGCGCTGACAAGCAAATAAATAGTGTTAAATTAAATTTTATTATCGGTATTAATAATATTAATGTAACAATAATAATTATTGTGTGTAAAATATTATTTTACTAATATTACCTAGACCATGAAGTTTTCTCCGGGAGAAACGTTCAACACTTTAAGACTGTGGTTTCAAACCAAATTCTTCGCTTCGACTAATTTAGCAATCTACTAGTCAACGGTTTGCCATTTTGTTGTCTACTTCAAATAACTATTTTCTTTTTAGCGCACAAAGTGTGAAATATTTTCTTGTTTTCTTTTTCTTTATACACAAACATAACACATCTAATAACTTGTTAAAATGTAAAAAGGGAGTCTTACCACACTGTAAAAATAAATTGTAAATTTAATGTACTGAAACTTGAAATTTGCTGACATTACTCGTATTAATTAAACATTAATGTACTTTGCTTGTAAAGTAAAAATACCAGATATTAAAATTACAAATCTATTGCTGCAAAATTTACAAAAATGTTCATGAAAAATACAAATTTTATTGTAAAATTGCAACGCACCTGTGTTTGAAATTTCAGAAACGGTTTATGTAAAAAAGCTTCCAATACTGTTAATTAATTTTAAAACAAATTTTTTTAACAGTGCATCCACTACTGTAAGTAAATAAATAAATAAATAAATAAATTACATTTGTTGCATTAATTTGTCCGTCCAACCCACGTTGTACCCCCAAAACAAAGAGCGATTGGAATCATCACCACCTTCACAGAGTGAATACTTTTGATAAATCAAAAATACGACAAGAAGATTTTTCCAAGAAAAAATTCAGGATTAACTCCGAGTTAGGACTAGAATTCGAAAAGCCGATAAAGTGCGGAAACCAGCGAAGCTTCAGCAAGGAAGGGTGCGATGGGGAGGAGTGGGAGGCCTTGGACACTAAAACGGGTGTGCTGTACCGGGAGTCCAAGAGTCCCACCGTAAACAAGCCCCCGAGCCCAGCTGGTTAAAGCGAAGAGTCACGGCAAAGCCCCACGAGCTCTTCCTTCCGTCGCTGCGCCATCCAGACTTTATTTAGTAAATACGTTTACGGCTTTTAAACCCCATTCCCGAAGGTAGATACGACGAGGGTAGCGAGGGAGACCGAGAAAACGTCGCGTTAGACCCTGTAACCCCTGTCGGTCGGGCACAGCCTCGTACCGCACGGTGTTCGCCTCGGACGGAGACCAGAAGGCTCACCGGCATCCCTAATCCCGAAAAGCTATAAGTTAACGTACTCGCGGCGGTTGCGCTGCAAAGTTGCCCGCAGGGATCGCGCGCGCGCGCCGCGCTGCGGCGGCGTCGCGAGACTGCCAAAGGATGAAAGTAAAGGAAGGCGGAAAGCCCACTTTGGTTTACCCAACGAGCGGACTTTAACTTCAACTTGAAAGCTTACGAACTCCCATGGCCCCCCGTCGTGCGCTCGGGCCGTTTGCTCGGGTTTCCACGCGCTGCACCTCCATTGGCCTCGGCCGCGTTCGCTCGACCGAACCTGCTCGCCGGTGCTGCCCTCCGCGGCCGCGCACCGAACCGACCGCCGGAGATGAGACCGCAAGGAGAACGGCTTGCCTCTTCGCCGGCTGCGGGCTTTAATGATGGTCGAGTCTTACGACGTCAACCTTACCCATTCATGAATCCCTTACACTCTCGGATGCTCCCTTCTGCCCCGATGGATCGGATTTAATGAGACCCGGACTCCCCGGACAACCTCGCCGGTCGGGCAAGGTTTCAGTTTCAGGAACATCAACGCCAGGGCCGCTTAATCGAATTTTCTTCGACGACAAACTCCGGATCATGCACGGTGAGAACGGACAGAAAAACTTACTGAATTCGAAGAAACTTAAATCCGTACGTTAAAAATATACGTGAAATAGACACATGTTTTCTTCATATATTCTACGTATATACAATATGTCAAATACTTTTTTTTGTATACATTTTTTTTTCTCTGTGAAACTGACTTTGTTTTTCGTGTGTTACAATTTTGGGAGGAAAGGCAAAGATACGATAAATTTTGTACCCGAGCATCTAAAGCAACCTTTCGTAAATTACTTAGGTCGAAAACTTCGGAAGAATCCTTGCGTTTGCTCCTTGCGTTTGGCAAAACTTACTGAATTCGAAGAGACTTAAACCCATACGTTAAAAAAATACATGTAATAGAGACATGTTTTCTTCACATATTTTACGTATATGCGATATGTCTAATACATACATTTTTTTGTATACATTTTTTTCTCTGTGAAACTGACTTTGCTTTTTGTGTGTTACAATTTTGGGAGGAAAGGCAAAATACCTTGCCGCAGTAACCGTACAGATACGATAAATTTTGTACCCGAGCGTCTAAAGCAACCTTTCGTAAATTACGTAGGTCGAAAACTTCGGAAGAATCCTTGCGTTTGCTCCTTGCGTTTGGTAAAACTTACTGAATTCGAAGAAACTTAAACCGGTACGTTAAAAAAATACGTGTAATAGACACATGTTTTCTTCATATATTCTACGTATTATACATTATGTGAAATACTTTTTTTTTGTATACATTTTTTTTCTCTGTGAAACTGATTTTACTTTTTGTGTATTACAATTTTGGGAGGAAAGGTAAAATACCTTGCCGCGGTAACCGTGCAGGTTCGATAAATTTTGTACCCGAGCATCGAAAGCAACCTTTCGTAAATTACTTCGGTCGAAAACTTCGGAAGAATCCTTGCGTTTGGTCGAGGCTTCCCGAAGCGTGTGTCTTCGAAGATTTTCCGACCGCTTCCAAAAAATAGCTGTAATCTCTCGAGCCTCGAGCTTACCCTGGCACGCATGTTTCGTTCTTACTTTGGAAACATTTTTAATCATAAACTTTCTAAGCTCCGTACAACCTGTAGGCTATTCTTCTCTCCGCCATTTTTGTTTGTTGTGTTTTTTTCAACTAGACGCTGAAGCCCCGTTGCCTGTTAGGAAGTGGCAGTGTTGGTCTAGTTTTTTTCACGGAACACTGCCGACGCGAAAGAGCGACGATACGCGGCACCGAGCTTGCGAGTGTGCTTTGGGGGCATCACCCTTTTCTCTGTTCTTGTCCCCTTGTATTCTCGCTCCCGCGCGCGTTCCGTCCCTCTCCTCCGGTTCGCCCTTTTCGCTCGTGCCTTCCGTGCCGCATAAGCACGAAAGTGAGTTGGATCTCCCAGTGGTTTGCAGAGAGTTTGCAGTGGCACAGAGCTGGCGCCGGGGGGAGGGGGGGGGGCAGGGGGCACGGTAGGTGGATGGAGAGACGATGGCGAAATGCCGCGTGTACACTGCGAGCACAGAGCAGACAATGGGGAGTCGGTGCATAATGGCCGGTCGGATGGTGTGTGCAAGCTGGGTCAAAAGTTCAAAGCTTGTGTGTCACGTTGCGCCATATATTTCAGGATTCCTATTGATCCCTCGGTCGACCTACACGCGTCGCCGTTCGTGCCCACGCGTTATATATACATATATATATAATATAATGTACACACACATCTGTATGTATATATATATATCCTATATATAATATATATAGGATATTATATACATATATAGTACCTATATATATAAGCGCACATGTATATATATAAAATTCGTTGCGCCATAATCACCGTTGTCGTTCACCGGCGAGGCTCCCTCCGCGGGCACGACCAAACTTCTTGCAGATTTAACGAACGCAAACGTTTCCGCGCTGCAGCCTTCGAGCGAGGCGCAAAGGCTTCCGCCCTGATCCGCTGAGCCGCTGAAGAAAGGGCGACGAAAGGGGGGGGGGAGGGGGGAGTGCCGCCTCGGCCCGAGAATAAACTCGTGGAAAAGGTTTGTTAAATTCGAGAAATACTTTTTTTACGAAACGAAACTTACTGCATGACTGAATGCCATAGGGACATTTTATTTGATTAAAAAAGTTATTCGGATGTTTCGAAAAAGAAAAAAGTAGAGAATCTTTTTTTTACGAGCGAATTTCGAACACGATGCCGGAGAGTGGCCATTAACGCCGAACGAGAGTCTCACCGCATTAAGCCTCGTTCAGATCGATTCCTGACTAACCCCGGAGGCGATATTCTCGTTCCTGTCGCTACTATCTTTATGTCTCTCGCTACCCGTGGCTGGGTATCGATTGAAAAACTTTTTTTTACCGAGTTCGGGCGAACACAGATGAATGAATGGACGAAAAAGTCTGTTGCGAGATAGATCAGTTTTTTTATAGTCGGTTGGATTAGTTTTGACGGGGTTCGATTATTTTTCACTAGTCATCAATTATCACCGAACACATTAACGTTCTGAAAAATGTTTATTCATCCGTATTGTTCCCCGCTACTCAAAGCTACTGCTTTACAGCGGATCAGCTAAGTTGATGCGTAATTTCTAATCCTGAAATGAATGGACGAAAAAGTTTGTTGCGAGATAAATAAGTTTTTTTTTATAGTCAGTTGAATTAGTTTTAACAGGGTTCGATTATTTTTTACTTGTCATCAATTATCACCGAACACATTAACGTTCTTAAAATGTTTATTCGTCTGTATTGTTCCCCGCTACTCAAAGCTACTGCTTTATAGCGGATCAGCTAAGTTGATGCGTAATTGCTAATTCTCACGTATTTTTGTCTATGTCTGTTTTTGCCCTTATGCAAGGAGCCAGTGCCCCCATTTTTGCCGCTGCAACCAATCCACTTCCCTTCTGTACCGCATTCGTCATAGTCTTGCGACTAAAGGCATAGGAAAACTGCAGAAACCCTATGCCGATACAGCTGGTCTCAGATTCGCTTCATGGCACCGGAGCTACGTTGGGTTTGGCCGAGAATGTAAACAGGGACTATAACTATATACTTGTGGTACACACGTGCAAATACGCGTGTGCCTTAAGTATATGTCCGGAGCTATAACCCGCCCATATTTGCATTTCTCTACGAAACGACGTCATCGAGAATCGAACCCTTGACCTGCCGGTGCTCCGCTTTAGAGTTGAGCATGCCAACCACTAGACCGCTGCAGCTGTCCCGTGGTCTATCGGCGTAATTTATATAAATTATTATTACATATAAATGAAACATTATTATATAATATAATAATTATTTACATAAATTATTATTAAATATAAATGAACCATTATTACATATTATAATGGTTATTTATATAAATTATTAGGGGTGAGCGTGGCCGAGTGGTCTCGGCGCGCGCTTCACACGCAGTAGGCCCGGGTTCGATTCCCGACAAGCACCAAGAATTTTCTGTGGTGTTTTTA